>JAPYZI010000153.1:0-123549 GCA_030523105.1 Ophioninae sp. A BG-2022a | reverse complement strand
AAAAAAAAAAAAAAAAAAAAAAAAAAAAAAACAGAAAAGTACCCGTTGAAAGGAGCGAGTTGGATGTTCGGGCGGGGGCGATGTACACGGGAATGGTAGCAGGCATAGACCGTGCTACACACGAAGCCACGGACGCACTCGCATACAAAGAGGTTAGAGTGGCACGTAGAGTACTCGGGGTACATATATGTACGTAAAACGTTTAGATCCGAGCACGGAGATAGGTTAACCTTCGTCATAGCTTACCGAGCGCAACGCCGGTTCCCCTCCGGACGCTTGTACCCTCTGATGGACGAGTATAAACGCACACGCACCGATCACCGCCGCTGCCGCGACTCTATGCGTACGGGCAGTACAGGGCGTTCAAAATGTAATCGTCGATTTCCTAACTTTTTCCAATCATCATTATGCATAATAATAATAGTAATAATGATTATGATTGTGATGATAACGGTGATAGTGACGATGATCAATATTTGATTATGAGAATAATTATAATAATTAGTACAGTGACGACTGATAATAATGATCATTTAGATAATGATAATGATGATGATAATGATGATAATTTGAGCAATAGTAGAGATGATGATGATGATGATAATGATAATAAAGATATCGATGACGACAGCAATGACGGTTACTTTGACCGTTACTATGACCGTTGTCATCACGATGATCATAATCATGAAACGGAAATGATAATGATGATATTAGTGGTAATCATAAGTAACAGTAATAACAATAATAATAATAATCGTCACCGTTATGAATCATCGTCACTGTTATCGCTACAATCATCATCATCGTTATTATTATGTTCATATTATTATGTGAACATAATAATAATGATGACTAGTGATAACGGTAACGATGATCGATATTCTGTAATGGGAATAATTCGAATAATTAAGATAGTGATAACTGATAATTATGATAATTGAGATAGCGATAACAGTGCTAATTGATGAAATGATAATAAAGATAGCGATGACGATAGCAATGACTGTTACAACGATGTCGATGACAATGAGATTTGTCGCGCTCCTTGCCATTACAGCGACGATGAAAATTATGAAAACTAAATGATAACGACGATAAAGATGATAATCACAATAATAGTGTTAACGATAACTACTGTTATTCCGTATCAATTTCGTCTCAATTTCATCGAATCACGTACGAACTCTCTCATCAAGTATCGAACCTGGCGCCTTTTCACCATACTCTGGAGGTGAATGTTTTAACCCTGAACTACAATCTCCCGGATCAAAGAAATTTTTGTGACCAAGTTATATCTTGGCACGGAGTCGTTGGAACATCGTACGGGATCAACTCGATCAAAATGAGCTATATAGCCTAGGCATCGTACCTCGAATAGTATCACTGCACGCAGACATATCTCGTACAGACGTAGACGATCGTACAGCTAAGTTTGCTTAGGGTATACGCACAGCAACAGCGGAGGATCCTTGCACCGAGGTAATCGCGATAGAACAATCCCTCCCCCCCTTTCCCTTTCGTATCGCAGCTCGCCTTCTGTTTCCCAGCCGAAGATTTTTTCACGGCGATATAGAACTTTTGTACATACCCCCAGCTCGCCTCATTTCCTCAAGACCGTGGCAGCCCTCTATCGAGGTTTGCGCTACCGTTGGCCTCGCAATTGTCAGTTAAAAGATTTGAAAAGAGCATGGAAAAAATATTGGAACCTCGTGCGCGTACGTGCGTACGCATCCGTGGGTATATGTATATATAATATAGCAGCAAAGAGGAAAGAGGGCGGGAGGAGTGTTGGAGGGGAGGATGGGTTGAGGATACGTGCGAGCATCCGTTCTCAGTGCGAAAGGCAAAGGCCGGGACTCACGAGGGAAAGAGGGCTGTACAGAGGTACTCCGCCCTAAAGTCGGAGTTGCGTCGGAGTCTTTGCGTTCGTTGCGTGCGTAAGTTAATGCGAGGGTACGTTGTATAGCAGCTTTTGAGCATAAAACATGCTTATGGGCATCACGTGTACGCGAAGGCTCACACGAGCATCATCACCACGAGAGGAACCGAGAGGGAAATTCAGAGGGAGAGGGAGAGAGAGCCAGTCCTCATCCTGGAGGTTGCAAGACCTCGAGGCGAACTTCTCATATTGGAGTCCAGGACTTGTGGTCCGACAAGCCAGAAGACCGAAGTTCTTCTGTTTCTTCTTTTGTTTTACGCTTTCTTGTTGTTGTTTCTTTTTTTTTTTAGTCTTTCCTCCCTTTTTTCTACCTTCTTTCATTATTATTTTTTTACACGAGATTCTCCTCGTCGTCTCACTTCAGGAGTGTACGGGCTTTCTCGAGCAATGTCGGACACTCGTTTCATCGTAAAATCCTTCCAAGGAGAATGCAAGGGCGGTGATCTCATCCTTTCTTTCTCTCTCTGCCTGGTCTCTTCCATGCGCGAGATCTTTATGAGGTACGTAGGGTTCTACGCGTGTATGTCTGCGTGTGTGTGAGCATGGAGGTATGCATGCCTGCAATGAGTTTCTTCAGCGCGTGAAAAAGGTACGGCAACCGAGGTGAACCGATTTCAGGAAATTGCGAGAAATTATTAACTCGTTCGGCCAATTAGTCGCCGAGGGACGAGCGCACTTCCATATCGGTGGTTCCCTACTCGAGAACCCAGTACTACCATGGATCGTCCATGTTCCTTCTGCTTCCATTCAAACCTTGCAACCCTTTTTTCTCGTACGTAGGTATCTACCTAGGCGTGGACGGCTCGTCTGTTTCTACCGATCTACTTTTCGTCCGCAATTTTCGGATGGAACATTGCAAACGAAAAGTAGATCGGTAGAATTTCATAAGTCGCTAGGATCCTAGTGTTTGGGTTTGTTTGGGTTAAACCTGGCTAGTATATCTTGATCGTAGACCGTGTACTTGGAACATGTGACTAGGCTGAATACTGAAAACGTCCACTTGGATCACCTGTCTGGTCCATTTGTCCAAACGTTCTAGGCCATCAAACGAGAACGTAACCCAAATCAGCCTTTTTCAAGATGGTTCAGTAGACTGCCTAGAATATCTATCCGAAGGATGTATCTAAGGCCATCTGTTTAAGTTTCTCTACGTGGATGGTGTCTACCTAGTTCATCTACCTTGAACCTAGACAAGACTAGAACTCGGACGGTCCACCTAGTTCATCTGTCCAGAATATTAGAGAATACCACAACATCTACTCGCATCCTTTAATCAAACAATCCACCCAAAACTCATATCCAAAATCCGTTATCAACATTAGGCACGTTTACACAGAACGGAAAAGTAAACCACAGATGCTGATCCACTTAGTCGAATTGTTCACCCAGACCATCTAGACCACTAATGGACGATCGTTGTGACGCAACGAAATATTTTTTCTCATTTCTTTTCTTCCTTAGATCGATTGTTTGGCGAAATTATTTTTTTTCAGTTTTGAATTCTAGGTTATCACAATGAAGATTTGTATAATTATTGAGGTATTTTAGTTACGATTCCAGTGAAACAAAAAATAGAGAAATTTAAAAATAATGATTTTCGTTGCATCTCACCGTTGCGAACTTCAATCTCGTTGACCACTAACTCTTCTAGGACCTCTGGACTGGCTTCCCAACCTTGAGTATAGAATAGAGCATAATTGATCCAACCTAATTCAGGACTGTATTCGAACCCAGTTGTTCAGTTATACCTATTGGGGGTACCTTGCGAGCGAATAAAGCCCAGTATTGGACGATGCCCCTACTGGATGGGCAGTACCAGTAGCCGATGGTAACAACGCAGACATAGCTCAACCATGCGTGCCCTAAAGAAAGAATAAGCGTCGTGAGACTGAAGGTTGCCAACTGCTGCATATCGTTAAGCTACAAGTGGATTTTTTTCCAAGTAACTTCGAAGCGTTCGAAACGACCTTTGCTGCAGGTGTTGCCGAGGACGCGATACTTTTTAATAGATAGATGGCTGTTTTCGGATCAGTTGCTAGTTTAATCCGCCACGTTCAATTATCGTTGAACGTCGTATACGTTTTAGACGTGGAAAATGTTTATTTCGGCGTCGTGCAACCGCAGAAATGAATAGACTGCGTCAGACTCGTCGGATACAAAAGTCACCACGCGATAACAGCTCTACCACTGTAATATACGAAATAGCATGGTATTGTCCGTTTCTCCACGCGATTCCGAACTTGCTGTGTCAAAAAGTAACGATGCATAAATCCTTCGCGAGTTTCGCTCGCATTCATGCTCTTCGAAGCTTTTATACGCTCGTTCCGGGTTGCATATGTATATTTACGTATCCGTACGTATGTGAGCTAGGGTATACGTTAATACGTGTACGTTAGGTGTACACTTACGTGAAGATATTACACGGTGTACGGCCAATAACATACCAGAACAACAGACCACTATACTGATTCTGTCGTGAAGGTCGTTAGCCTGATGATTGCCGAGACTTCCGTCGGGACGATTAATCCCACGGGGTTAACGGCTTCGGGTTACACGCCATACGCTTGCCAGCGAGACAACGAAGAGTGTAAATTTCGTTTCACCTCGAAACGGTACGAGGCAGAAATTATGTTGCCAAAAAAAAAAAGACACCGTCCAGTCTTTCATGAAGGCCTAATTCGAGGGCGGATCATCAACGATCGCTGGGAAATGCCAATATGAATTTTTGACGACGGAAGTTTCCTCGGTAAATATTCGGAAGTGGAGCTCTTGTTAGAATCAGGTGAATTAATTTTTGTATTGTTTCTTTTATGATTATAGAAAATGGTACAGAGTAATGTTACGCCGGCGCGCGTCATTGTTTGTCCATGAACATTTATTTTTATTTAGCGCGATGTTGAGTTTGTTTCGGTTTCTTGGGGTTGGTTGGGGTATGTTTGGGTTGGTTTGGGTCTGTTTAGGTTTGTTTGGGTTTGCATTCGGCTCGCAAGTCCATACTGAACTGAGCGGTTACCCATCCAAGTATTCTTGTCTGATTCTGGGAGCCCGACTTCCTAACGTTCACCGTTTCTCCAATTGGGATGTCAAGACTATTAAGATTGAAAGTAAAGTGTTCGGGTTGGATTTTTCGAGAGTGGAAGTGCGCGATACGGAGGCACGCCGTCGCTTGGTGGCTGGTAACGCGTACATCCACGTCGTTTATATATGAGCTACTTGACACTCGGTCGCACGTATATCCGCCGCTTCGAGGAGAGCCGACCCCTCAACAGACGACTATGAGCCAGAGAGAGAGAGGAGAAATGACTAACGACCTGTCGTCGTTTCACGCGCGTGATCGTGCCATCGTTTGTGTTCTCTTTTCTCTCTCTCTACCTCTCTTGACCCTTTTTCTTTCGCTCCCTCGTGGTGTCTTCCACCTTGGTCTCTTTAGACTTCTAGACTTATATTCTAACGGCGATCGGCGAACTATTTTCTTCGTGTCGTATCCCATCAAGCTTCAGCGGTGGCTCTTTCCCTCAACACGTATACGGCATATACCTCGTTCCATCTCAGGAGTTATGGTGTCCCGAGAACTCAAATGCATATAGGTATATATACTTATATACAATATATAGATAACACACACACATATATATATATACATATGTATACACGCCAGTATGTATACATTCGATCTCAGGGAATCATATTCCCTGTGTTGGAGGAACGAGACTCGCTTGACAACTCATCACAGTCTCTTTCTCTCTCTGGCACACCATCGTGGATTCTCCTCGGTTCTATTCCATCGCAAAAGAGATTTTCGCTTTGGAAATCTGCCAACGGCGATTTGCAGGATCGCTGGAGCGTTCAGCCAGAGCTTTGGTGCCAATCCTGCTCCGGTCTTTCGTTCTGGCTTGCAAATCGATCAGATTGAGAGATACGAAAACACGGACAAACAAGTCTGTATCGTCGAAAGAGATTTCGTTGAGTGTATCTCAGGAGTGGCCAATGAGGACATCGGTATGGATTCGTCAGAACGTTTGTAACTTGCCCCGTCGGCCATTGATTAGTTGATTCTCCCCAGTTGATTTTTTTGTCTTCATCAAATGACAATCAAACGGGAACGAAGAACCTCTCAATTCCAGTCTTGATGGGAAATGCCAGAATCTGTGCGCAATGAGCTTACGAAGTCTTGTCCCGTCGCCGTGGATTACTTGATTCCCGCATTTGATGTTTTTTTTTTTCCATCAAGTGACAACCAAGCCGTGGGGAATGAAGAACCCCTTAATTCCAGTCTTAATGAGAAATGTCAGAGTCCGACTCCAACGAGCTCATCAGGACGTACCTTGTCCCGTCACTATTGATTCTTTGATTTCCTTATTTGATTTTCTTCCAATCGGATCATTGGGAGAACAATTCCAGCCTGGCTATCCCACAGTCCATGTGCATCGAACTCAGTCAGAACAAATCCGTCGGAATGACCATAGCTTGTCTCCTCGCTGTTCCTTGATTCTCTCATTTAATTCTTTCCATCAAAGGACGATCAATCCGTCAGGAAACAAAGACTCCTTGGATCTTGATGGGAAATTGCAGACGTTGGTTCTTCGATCTAACTCTCGAAAGAAACAGGAAATGATGATGAAGACTTACGAGATGGATCTGCAACTCGTAGATACCCCGTTGCACTTTCCTGATAAGGTAAAATACACGAGGAAGATATGGCACATCGATAGAATTTGCCAGATGGGTTGCCTGGTAGTTTGAGCACGAGTGTGAACTACTGCCGGAGGAATATCTAACGCTTCCATTTTAGGATTCCGTCAGCTACGCTGTTGAACTTCGAGCGGGGTATCCGTTGATGGAAAACTTCCGGTATGCTGTTCTCCCCGTCGTGCACTAGCGACGTGTAAAATACTCCTAGATTATATACGGTCTGTCTTATCGGGACTCTAGTCAATCTCGCTCCTCGGCAATGGTTACTCAACGATGTGTAATGCGAACTGGTATCTGTTCCATTTACAACTTGGGAGATTGAAAGGACGCTCTTCCGCGATTAACTTTCCGAGTGCATCACCCACGCGTTGCCTTTGCCGTAAAATTTCTTTCTTTTGGTTCGGTGGTTTAATTGGACATTACAAAAATTGATCATCAGAGCTTGAAGAGATGGAATGGACCTTGGTGGTGGCTATTCTCTTTTAGCGGTAACTTCGATGACTACCTATCAGCTTTTTGATGAACTTTCGGTCCTCCTTCCAAACTGGCTTTTAGTACAGGGAAAGTTATCAATAAGGGGACACCAGATGCATCGAAAAGCAGTGGACAACAAGGAAGGAAATTGGCCAGGATAATTATTGCTTTGAAAGCTTGGAGACACCAATTAGCTATGCGTGCGATCGTAAACGTTGTTCTTCAACATTCCCAGGGGTCACGTCGTTCATCGGTCCCCCATAGTAGCTTCGCTTCACGACCCTTTCCCTGCCACTCCAGGCTCGTTACTTTACCCATCTTGTTATCCCGCAGTGTCGATATACTCCGCGATGTACTGGACAATCGGCCAACGTAGAAATCATACGTGAAGCGTCCTCGCTTACTAGCGCATTGTTAAAGGGACATGTTTACGGGACTGCGTTGGATCTTTAAAAAGTTTTTAATGCGCCTGTAAAAGCCCTCAAGGACTCGACGTCAACGCTTTCCCACGGACAAATACGGAGACATTTATTTTCTCAATACAAAATTCATCTGAGCGCAAACCCAAAAAATTCTAGGCTGGTTGGTAAATTAGTAACCTAAGTTGATCAAGTTGGAGGTTGCTCGAAGGTCTTTCGGATTCATCAGGCAACCGTGACATTGCAATGAAGACACCTCAATGTTTGGGTTGGAGACTCCTTAGTGTTATCAAATCCAAACAGAACCAATCAAAGATTGGTTGTTGGAGCAGCATGTTTCGATCAAGTTCATGCTTAGGTTCCTTAGAAGTTCTTAGGGCTCATCCGGTTATTGGAACATTGCAATAAAGAATCATTAGTGTTTGTGTGGGTTAAAGCCTTCTTACTGTTCACAAATCCAAACAGAATCAATCAAAGATTGGCTGTCGGAGCGCCTTGTTTCGATCAAGTTCATGCCTAGGTTTCTTGGAGGTCCCTAGGGCTCACCGGGCTATCGGGATATTGCTACAGTGACTCCGTAAAGTTTACCGTCAGGCGACTTCCAGCAACTCCGGATAGCCTTGAGAAGGCTCTTTGCACAGTAATTAACTCTAAAAGTAAAAGAAAAAGAGAAACATTCGCAACGTCCTGTTTCTTTTGTGCTCGCGGCAGCCTCGTTTCTTGCATTAACATCTGGAGTACCGTCCGGCTCTGGTTAGTATATTAATTCGAGCGTGCAAATTCAGCGTGAATCAGTCTTGGACGTTTGCGGCGAGAGTGGTCGTCTTCCACCTGTGTAACTCTTCGATCTACCCTTGATGACGTAGTATTGGCTCCAATGGGGTATGAGCAAATCTGGAGTTCTCGAAGGAGGCACTTGAAAGTCGTAGTCAGCTCTGAGCAAGAGCTCATTGTCCTCCTTCAAGGCACGATGAGCCCGAGTCTCGCTCGATGAAAAATGATTCCCGAGCCGATTGGGAGATTCCCAATGATCGGTACACGGGACGAGGAATTATCTCGAAGAAAAATATCTGCACTCTCCGAGCTTCTAACTTGGGGGCGGTTTTTTTTGTCCGTCGTGGCGACGTAGAGTTATTAAAAAAAAAGAAATATTTGAAGAAATTTTGTGGGCGTTGGTGGGGGCGTATTGAAAGGTTGGCGAATGGGATGTGCGTGTTTGGGTTGAGGACCGTGGTGTACGTGACGGATGGCCCTTCGGCTGCCTCGTTTTTCATCCTTGACTTCGTCCCCCTTTATTCTTTCTTATCCACGCCTGAATACTCCGAGAAATAATGGGTGGGCGAAATTCCTGGCTGGGAACATCCCCAATGTGATTAACCGAAAGAACCTCAGGGCCGTTCATTGCGTTTGATCGGTTCGAATACCACTTCGGTACCATTGGCAGGCCAATAACGTTTCAACCTTGGCTTTTCATTGTTTCGTTCCATCTCAGCAATTGCCCAAAACTAGTGGTCACCCATCCTGTTATAGGCCACCAGTCATCGACACTCGACTTCGTCGTCAATGACGCTGAATCGCTTTTAGTCACACACTTCCACGCGGTCAACCCTCTTTTCAGCCACTAAACGACACCAAGAAAAATTGCTCCCTGCGGAAAATTTGAAGAAGAAAGAGAGGGAGAGGGACGATTGTGCACAGACGGTGAAGAGCTCGTTATATACGCTGAGTAAGAGGGCAGCGACCTCTGCCTGCTGACTTCTGCGCCAATGCCCCTCTTTGGATCAGCTATATGGAGAAGCAAGCGCAGAGTGCGAGGGAGAGCGTACGAGCCAGCGAAAGGTGCCTCCAGTACACGGAGAATTCTTAAGGGGGACTCGCGCAAGTCCTATTTAAAAAAAAAAGGATATCTCTCTTCAGCTAAAATTTGAATGATTCGAGTAACAGGAATCGGAAAGTATTTGCAAAAGCTTGAGCACTTGCCGGACGCGCTGTTGGTTCTGGATCACCCAAGTGGATTGAAAATATTCGTCCCCAGTATACCTACATCATTTGAAGTTCCCCAAAGATCATCGTTTAACCAACAATCAAAATTGATGAAAACTCTATTTCTCATCAGCAGGAATGATCCCCGGATCATTAAAACAAAAAAAAACATCAAGAAGCTACGATTATACCAATCCAGGTAGATCTACTTTTCACGTCGCACGTTTGGGTTTCAAATATTGTATTTATCGTCGCCAAAACCATTTACTCGACCAACGATCACCAAAAGTACGCACTTTTGAGGTTTTCATGGATACTTCGCTTCTTATCACTAGGAATTATCTATTGGTTCAGAAAATTAGTAGAGCTACGATCAGGCCAATCCCGGCTGATCTGGGATGATATTCCAGGAGTAAGTTTATGAAAAAATGTTTTATGTGCTTGAACGTACGTACGCGTGGAATATACTTACCGGAGAATCCGAGGTAGCTCTTGCGGACGAGTTCCACGACCGCATTTCGGGACACTCCTCTCCCCCTGTAATGAAGAGAGAAAGAGAGAGAAAGAGAGAGAGAGGGAGGGAGGGAGAGAGAGCATAAAGAGTCACGATACGTTCTCTCCTCTTTCTCTTGCTCTCCCTTTCCGTTTATTTCTTTCTTTGCGTACTGTTGCTCCTTTTACTCCCCATACTCTGTTCTTATGCTGTTAGTACGGCGAGGGGGCAGGATAAGCTGCATCAAGCGAGAGCCCAAAGGAAAGAGCAAGAGAGAGAGAGAGAGAGAGAGAGAGAGAGAGTGAAAGAAGAGTGAGGGAGAGAGGAGAGCGCGACTCGGCCGCCGATGCTGCCGCCTCGCGTCCTTGGTCCGTGTCAGTGGCATAGACCATACAGGGCCCGTTCAAGGTCGAGCTAAGAGTCTCCCAACCAAGTAACAAGAAAGACAGAGAGAGAGGGAAGAGAGAGAAAGAGAAAGAAAGCGGTGCGGGAAGAACGCGCGACTGTTGCTCGTTTCTTGGTGCTGCGGTCTCAAGAGGACGGAGTGTGGGCCCACAGCTTCACGATACAACTACGTTGGTGAAACGACGACACTGGACGTCCTGGACTCCGGAGGACCCACCGAGTGTCATCCTATACCCGTGGGTCTTTGAAGTTTCTTCTCTGCCCACCGCCCTCTTTCTCTCTCTCTCTCTTTTTATATTATTATTTTAGTATTATTTATTATTATTATTATTGCTATTATTTTCGTTGTTGTTATACCAAGTTCATTTTTATTTTGTTTTTATTTTATATTATTTTTAATTAATTGTTATTCTAATTATATAACTGAATTAACTCTAATATGTTTATCTATCATTGTGTTGTAAAATTTGCCTAAATGTCTACCAAGGCATGAAATACATTATCATCATCATCAGCTCTCTCTCTCTCTCTCTATCCCGTTTCGCCACAGTGCGCGCCCTACCTTGTCCGAAGTGCATTAATTCGAGTTATGTATCCACTCCGCTTTTACCTCCAAGCCAATCCGTGTTACCAGCTCATACGACATGCAATGCTCAACTTACTATTATCCTAGTTTTCAAAAGTTTTTTTTATCCACTTTTCTGTTGTTCGATGTTTTACCTTGCCGGGAAATCATGTGTGAGGTCTTGCGAGGATGAGTTTGCTAATTTTCCGAAGTAGGAGTGTCTCGGTGTTTCGTCTTCCTAATCGGGCCACTGTATGATCGTAGGAGGACGATCTCGGCTTTATACAAGAAAAAAGGGACATGCTTACCTTGAGACCTAAAGTTGGAGACTCTTGAAAAGGATAGTGATGGTTCTTGTAGGCATAGATGAATGGGTGAACGTCCTTGGATGGTACCCAATCTACTGGTAGGGTTGTTTCATTACTGCAACCGCACAAGTGAGCTAGGTACTACAAAGAAAAGTAAAGGCTTGCGCAGGTGTAAGCAGCTGTATAGCTTGCATCAGAACTTTGCAATCATTTTAGGAGTGCTATTAAATCCCTAGTAGGTCCTTAGTCGTGTCAGAAACTACACTAGGGGTCTAGGGGCTCCTCGAAAATGTCATGTCCTGCGCAAAAGTCATGTCCTGCGCAAAAAATCAAGTCTTGCTCAAAGATCTAGGGACTCCTCGGAAAAATCAGGTCCTGCTCAAAGATTTAGGGAACTAGGGATCCTGCTTAAAGAATTTGGGAACATCTAGGAAGTTGTTGGGTCCTCCATGAAAGTTTCAGGAGCTGCTGATGAATTTTAAAAACTGCACAAGATACTTGGTGATTGTACGAAAGCTCTGAGAATTCGGGAAATAAAAGATCTGTCCTAAGCCTTAGGGAGCTGCTCGAGGGATTCAGAATCATTTATAAAGATGCCGAGATTTCCTTGAAAGTTTTCTGGAACTGCTCGTGAGTTTTGGAAACACGAGACTTGGAAAGCTCGCGAGTAATCCCAGGGACCCCAGAAATGAATATAACCAGGAGGAAAAGCCAGGTTTCTAGATGATTATTTACCGATCGCCTAGTGATACCACAACGCGTCGCCGCCTGACACCTGTCCTTTTCGATGCGAGGACAGCTGTCAGCCGGCTAGGGATTAGGAAAGTTGATAAATACGCCGAGAGCTCATGCGCCATGCATTAATATTAATTGGAATAAGTGAATTATTAAGTCGGCTCATGTGCGTCCGGGCATGAAAGAAAAGATGAAGGCAGCCTAGAGAGAGGGAAAACAGAGATAGAGAGAGAAAGACTCTCGTGTGAACATGACCTCAACCATTCCTCTTCTTCTTCCACCCTCTCTTCCGTCTATAATACGAAGTACCATCACGTACCATCACCAATGGGCAGAAGGAGAAAAGAGAGGTTGAGGGAAGGATAAAACATTCGGAATACTACTCGTAGGCACATAGAATGTTTCGTACTTAGGTACATCGGTGAAGACTCTACATAATAGATAATACACAGGGTATGTAAGACTCCGAGTGAATTGTGTGTAACACATGCGTATCACAGCGGAATCTGAAATGATTGCGGAATTCCTTGACGAGGTGGAGGAAAAACGTACCTCCATCCCTTCTCTGGTAACACTCGGAATATCATAGCTATACATTCCTAGCTATTCCCGGTGCCTGCATAGATCGAGAGGGATAGAGGGAAAAAGGGGAACCAACGGAGAGAGAGAAGAAGGAAAGACTTCTTCTCTAAACCGTCGCGAGGGTTCACGGGTCTCAATTACCGTTGCTTCGCGACATATTTCCCGGGAAAAAAAAGTTTCAACCGTCTCGCCGTTTCCTCAGCGATTTTCTGGTCTGGTTTGTCAGATCCGTACTCGAAACTCCTCGACGTATTTTATTTATTTTTAACGATTTGCGTTTTTTTTCGTTTTGTTTTCCATTAATCTATGTCCAATAAAATTGAAGTTCACATCGTTTCAACGCATTAAACTCTCTTTTTTAATCTTCTTACTTTCATTTTTATCCAAAGTAGTAGACTACAGATATTTGAAAATTTGTGGAAAAAAAACTTGCATGATTTTCGTAGATAAATTATTACAATTATTCGTTGTAAATGATATACATTATTTTTTAAATATAGGTAGATATGACATGAAATAAATATAAAGGAATTAAATGAGATTATTAGGATTTTTTGGACAATTTAAGTTCGAAGAAATATGTAGGACAAATGAAAAATCAGTTAAACATTTCATCACGTGTAAATTTACGGATCAACCGAATTTTATAAAATAAGGTTCTTTATTGAAGCAGGTTTGGACAATATCGTGAAGGACTTTTTAATATGAGGCACTCAACCTTGTATTTTATTCTGGTCACTTGATTAATCCAAAACGAAAATAGAATTTTTCTCTTAAAAGAAATAGATCAAAATAGATAATACGGGCTAAGGCACAACTGACCTTTTTTTAGTTTTCTTGTTTCCGCAACTTGAAATAATAAAAAGTAAAAAATCAAGAATAGAAAAATTGCATTGTTTTTAAGAAACAGTAAAAAAAAACATCAAGTGAAAACGTCATTAAGCACTACTAATATACTGAATAAGTATCAAAAATGTCAAATCAATTCTCAGATATCGAAATTCCGTTCGCGCCACTGAAAAATATAGCTTTTCCAAAAACGGATTTGAATTTTCACCAGGAGTTCGATCGATAAAATTTTTCATCTTAAAACTGCAGCTCGACGAGTTTCCTTTTTAATTTGAGTTACCTCACGACATAATTGATATATGTTTTTTTTTAATGTAAATACATTCTCAAAGGAATAATAACTACACATGTAAAATTTCATTGAGACATCTTCAACGGTTTAAAAGTTAGTCCGACCCAAAAATGACGTCAAAAATTTTGCTCTGAACCGGACTACTGGACAAAGTCGATAAAGAACTAGGGCCCTTATACGGACATGGGTACGCTACGTAGTACCGAGATCTGACGGTCGCGCCGAATCCCGTTTGAAAACGTTAATGCGTTTATAGTATTGCATTATGATTCATGGGCGTAGACAGCGTTGAGGCAGAAAGCGGAAGAACGAGAGAGATGGAATATAGGGATACATTCATATTTGTCTTGTCGGCTCTACGCAACTTTATTATTCATTATTTATTATTCAGGGTGTAAGAGAGTAAAGTTGCCAGGACCGTTGCTTCTGTATACTCGTTCGTGTCTACTGTATTATAGTTTGTACAAACACACGTCCGCAAACCCATATTTGTCGGACCTTAAAGTTGTGTAGGTTTCCGCACGTGTATCTACAAATATAGACGAACCCAAACAAACCCAAACATTAATATATCATTTCAGGTGGGTACGTTGGTACACGTGTATCCAGGAATGTATATTTGACTAATGGAAGTGCAAAGATCGAGAAAAACGAACGCTGGATTTGAACGAATCATTGAACAGAAACGTCTGTGTCGGTAACTTTGCAACGTCTTGTTGAATCAGGATTTGTTTTTTAATTTTATTTATTTAAAAGTATCGAAAAACAGTTGAGTCATCATTTTTAAAGGTTATTGTATTTCACGAGTGTCAATATCTCAGGAACCTAAAAAAACCCAAACTAATCCGTAATCCTTAATTGTTCTTTTTCGAAGATTACTGAAAAAGAAAACGAACGCGAAATCATTGTTCCGACAGTAGATGGATTGTTGTCGAAAAGGCCGGATGTGCTGATAGACGCGATCCAACGGGTGAAAAAGTCCTCTTCCTATGTATAACGTAACGTATGCATACAGATGTGTATACATATTTAGTCCGTTGCCGCGGGATCGCCGCGCCGGTCGTTCGTGTCTCATTATGACGTGCCGTTATATCCGCGAAGACCTTATACAACGATTAATCCAACCTAGTATGGGCCCCCTCGCGGTCACAACCGGCTGTACGTACGTGAGAGTACACACCAACGGACAGACATATGGACGGTCCCGACGAGTTTACGGAGGTCAAGGAGGTTGCGCTCCTCTCGCTCGAGGTCCTTATTCTCTTTCGATTGGAGCATCTTTGCACTCTGGTGCACACGTGTGAATGCTAACCTCGAGGGATACCAGCGATCCCGGTCCCTCCAAGTTCAATGTCAAGTTCAGCTTCGAGTTCAGGGACGAAAAATCTTCACAAGGCACATCATAATAATCCGTCTTTCTCCCAATCTCCGAGCCATCTATCGATGTAATAATTGACCTGCCTCGATCTCTGGTGCCAATTAAAGTTCTCGGGTTCAAACGCCGAGGGTCCCTCATCAGTCTTTCCTCTTGGTGGACTATACTAGAATGTTGACTGGGGTTGAGCTTGTTTCGGTTTGTTTGGGTTTTAAGTGGTTGGATCAGGATGATCTTCGTTGTACACTACTTTGGCATAAACTATATTAATTGCTGTCGAACTCATCCGTAAAACGCTCTAAGAAAACAAACAGAGCGAAAACTTGAACTACCTAGAATTTTCGAATAAGCTTGAAGCGGGTACAATCGACCCCAGAACAATCAGGAGATTGTTTGAATTGGAAAACCCAAATTGGTTGGCTAAACCCTATCCTAATTGAAAATAGAAGAAGCAAAAGGGAAAGCAAACCTACAGACCTGACTGCTTGGAAAGTCCATCCAAATTGCTGAATAGACAGAAGGAAGCCAATCGCTGAACAAGTGGAGAAACCCTAAACAATAATTCAGTACTGAAAAAGTTAAATTGTTTCGAAAAGCCTTTGTAAAATATATAAGAAATAAACGACCATGAAAATGTCTACGAAATATTCCTCGTTACGATCAATCGCAGCCCAAATGATTGTGATTTCAAGTTTTCCGAATAGTCCATAACACCGTCATCAGTGTTCCTTCTTGGTGGAGTCCACCGGAAAATTGGCAAGAAGAGAGCCTAGCGTGAGGTGAAGCAGAGGTCACAGCTGCGAACTTTTCAGCGACCTTTGGGTGCCTCATCCTCGGGTTGAAAAAGCGGTTCGTCCACTTTGGACGTCCGTTTTGGAAGAATAATTTGAAGGCTAATCGGTGTATCGTACGTACGTCGGTACTAGAGAAGTTGCTGCAAGTAGTTTCAGCGCAATGGGGGTACCCCCGATCCTGTCCGTCAATCATCAAGCGTTCCGCGTTCCAAAGTCGCACGTGCTGGTGCGCCGCTTCGGGCACTTATCCAGTATGCACTTTCCGTATTCCCGAGAGCGTGGATTGCCCGTGGCAATTCAGTGGCCACCATTGCTTGTCTTGAGCCCTAGCCTTTTTAGTGTCAGTTCCAGGTCGTGCGTGGGTATTGGTGGTGTTTGCGATCGGTTGGGTTGGTGATAGGCGCGCGAGCTGCCTTTGGCTGATCGCATACCACCGCACGGACTCTCGACATCAGCAACCGAAAGGAAGAGAGAGAGAGAGAGAGAGGGAGATGGAGAGTGGTTTGTTAACCAGCTGCGGGACACCGGTAGCCCGAAGTACCAGTGGGCAGTATTTTATACTATTTACATAGTGCGCCAGGATCGGTGAACACATACCGCTTGATCTTTGTTCTTCGTCGATCTCTCAGCATCCCTCGCGCGCTCTACCTTCGTCGGGGCACAGTTAGCGCACGGTACTTTCCTCGCAGCCTCGTCTCTCGAGTCCATTGCCGGTGGTGAACTGTTGCGGCTGTCGCAACTCGGTTCAAAGGCCAAAAGACACCATTAGCCGCGAAGTACACCCTAGTTGCTAATGGTACCTAGTGATCCTGCTATCTTCTGTGCTTACCCGTGAATGGTAATTTCCGATGTTGGGTTACGGTGATGGAAGATGGTGGAGGATAGTGGATAGTGTTAGAGAAGAATGTTATGGCGGAGGACCGTAGATCGTGGTGAACAATTGTGAATCATGGTGAAGGCCACTGGAACGTGTTGCAGGAGGGTCGATAGTGTCAAAGGGTAGTAGGGAGTAGTGAAGGACAGTGGAACGTGGTAAAGGACAGTAGCATAGAGCAAAGGACAATATGACATAGTGTAAAGGACGATAGAACATAGTGAATGTCGATGTAACATTGCGCAGGACAGTGGGGCATCGTGAAGGACGGTGCATCGTGATAAACGATGGACTGGAACATGATCACATTGGGATATGACGAACAATAATAAAAACTGGAAAAACAACTGAACACGACGAAGGACAATGGGACATGGTGAAAGGTAACGGAGCAAGGTGAAGGACTCTAGATGATGGAAGGCCGACAGAACTTGGTGACGGACATTAGAACGTATCGAAGGACAGTACAAGACGTTGAAAGACACAACACCGTATCCTATAGTGTTTCATTGCAAACACGGCTGATCCAATCGTTTCATCGCAGCTTGCCTCGAATACACGAGGGACTGTGCCCATCGTTAAATGATTTATCGTCCAGTTCTTGCACCCTCCTTGATACATTTATGAACCATACCCAACAATTAATTATGCGTTCCGTTTATAATTATACGACAGGACGATAGTGAATTCTTCACCTAGGGCTATATTGGGTATCCACAGTGTTGGAAACATTCGATACCGATTACTCGCTGTTCCAGCGGGCTCTTTCCACCGTGCGATCGGTAAAGACGGACCGAGATCGCGAGAGGGATATCGACTTAATGATTCAACTCACAAATCGTTTCGTGCGTAACTCGGGAAAACATGGTGTACAAGGTGAATTCCCTCTACCCCACCAACCCCCCTCATCTCCTTGTATTTCTGGTTTCTCGGTTCCAGTTGATGTCCGTAATGCAAGTACAACAGTAAGAGCAAAGATACGGTGGCGGAGAGAACCTCCCAGGGGTCCCCCCTCTGGAGAGTAACCCCCCGCCCCTCTCCTCCTCGATTCTACCTTACCTCTCCTGTTCTTCGGATTGCAAACCGGGACGGTAGAGTTCTACCAGTGTTACGGTCGCGAAGGGAACGAACTCGTCCGCGACGAGTTACACGGAGAGTCCTTGAACGCCGAGTTGGCGTCTTCGGTTATCCTCTCACTCCCCGGCTACAACACTTTCGGTTCGCCATCCTTGATATGTTCGTTCAATCCTGTTGTTCACGCACCCCGGTGACTATTAAGCCGACGTGGGTATACTGGGTCTTTAAAGGAACAGTCAAAATTTCCAACTCAAATTTTTTCTCATGTTTTTTCATTTTGTTGAATTTTTCTTAACAACATTTTTGTTAACAAGCTTTTGAGTTTGGTAGCTGATGGGCCATGTCGTAGATACTTTAACAAGTAAACAAGAATTTTTTGAGATCTTTTGGAAGCCTAGAAAACTTTGTCTGTAAACTTGACTGTTCCGTAAAAGACCCGGTACACACACTCAGTGCACTCGAAAATATAGTGTACAGACACCGAGTTAAAAACGTATAGGTACACGTTCATTTTCATCCGTGAACCGGAAAATGGTTATTTCGAACCCGTTGCGACACCATATTCGTTATCGTCAACTTATGAGGCCGTACCTCAAATGATGATCCTCAAAGTCCAATGTCCTCGAAATTGTTCACGATAGCTCCCAGTCTTTTTGTTCGTCTTTCTCGTCACAAGCAAATGAGCAAACTCGTCAGATGACGAAAACGATTACACAGTGCATGTTTCGATTATGCTATCGTTGCGGGAGATTAGGGATGTTAATGGACGGGAGTAGGGCCGGCGAAGGACGAAGGGAGAAATATTATCGAGGATGGCTGCAGCGACGGGTAATGGGTCGCACCGCATCATAATCAATTTTCCCCTACCTCGCTCCTCTTCATTCTTCAACCGATCCCCCCTCCCTTTTTCCTTTCCTCCCTTCCTCTCTGTCGTCATTCCTTCTTGTGATAGATCGTAACGAGAATTTACAAGATCCTATTATTCCTGCCTCCTCGAATGAGAGCAGTCATTTTGCCCGGAGTGAGCGTGGAAATTGATAAACCAACGATGTGTATCCCCCTACCGCCTCATACTGAACGACTTTTTTCCTTTTAGGTTATACACACACGTATAAATATATATATATATATATATATTTCTTAATGTTTTTGTTGTGTATTCGCGCTTTTTTTGGTCCACTCGTGTTATCGAGATTAATGTGGACCATTAAACCCAGATGGAGGCTTACTAATGATTATATTCATTTACAAAAATGAATATTAATTTCACGATACAATAATGAGCCAATTACCTAATTAAATTAACCACCATACAAATAAATCAATTCAATGAATGCAACGTATTGAATCAACGAATAAATTCACAATGAGAAGTATCCACTCTATCGTTATCAGCACCGTGAATCTCGATAAACAATAAAATAGACAATAAACCTAACAAACCTTAAAAACTTTAAAAACCTGTAAATCCGTAAAAGCCTCAAAATCCTTACAACCTTAAAAATCTTCAACAACCTTAACAACCTCCGCGAACTCTAGAACCTTTAAGACCCTTAACAACGTCAAAAACCTTAAATACCTCGCAAACATCAAAAACCTTAAAACCTTAAAAACCTTAAAACCTTAAAACCTTAAAAACCTTAAAACCTTAAAACCTTAAAACCTTAAAAACTTAAAACCTTAAAAACCTTAAAACCTTAAAACCTTAAAAACCTTAAAACCTTAAAACCTTAAAAACTCAAAAACCTCAAAAACCTTAAGTTCGTACGCAGCTCACTGTCGCGTCCATATTCATACGAATGCGGTCAAGAGCTGGCGTCGTCCCGCCGCCGATCCTTTTCTCCTCGGGGCCCGTGCGCCCCGTGCGAGGATACAGGCGAGAGGACCACGATGTGCCCGAGAAAACCGAGGAAGGTGATTACGAGGTAGCTAGGGCGAAGGAAGTTGACGGGGCGGAGGGGGAGGTCCCCGACCCGGCTGCATCCACTCGGCTGCTGTACCAGGCGCGGGGGAGTTAAGGTCTACGTATCTCGTCTTGAGGGGAGCAGGAAGGGGAGTATGTCGGTGGCGGGCGCCTTCCCGCCGCCGTCAAGTAGTTATATTTAGATTCAGCCCGCCGGTTTTCTCTCGTCTCGTTCTTTCGTGCTACCCTTTCTCACCCCCCATTCTGCCGCTCTCTTCGTCTTTTCCCTCTTTCCTTCTCTCTTCTAAGATCTGCAGTTTCCTCTTTCTACGTGCGATCTTTCGATCCACGTTCCCTTTTTTTCCCTTTATTTTATTCAGCATTCTCGTGTCGGTGCGCTCCTTGTTTTACATACAAGACCAACCGAGCGGGGTACAACTTGAAGAGTCGACCTCAAGCTCGAACATTCGCGGAGCATTCAGGGCGATGTACGCGAGACGAGGCTTAGACTATGATCCGCGAAACCTATTTTACTCGCAGGTGTTAAAGGAATTAGCGAACGGCCACTCTCGTTCATGTCCCTTAGTTTGGTCCACTCTATTAGAGGGATTCTGACCCCCCATTCTGACGGTAAAAAATTAAACCTAGTCGCGAACTTTTTAGGTTCACGTAGTTTTGTTTTTTGGTTAATTGGTTGTTTAAGGTTAATTAAAGGGAAATAAGTGGGAATATATAGTTCAGAAAACGAAAAACATTTATGTATATATATAATATGTGTGTGTTTCTATGTACTTTCATAGATATTGTTAAAAATGTATTTAAATATGTACTGGCGGTAAAACCGAAAAAAATGTATGTTACTATTTTTCTTTTAATTTTTAATGGTTGATGTCTTACTGCTACGCGCTGTCAGCGCTTTTACCTGTCCCGGCTCCTTTTTTCTCTGTACTTAAATTTCCTCTACGTTTCTTCGCGATTCCGCCATCTTTCTTCCCCGTTCCATCGTATCTTCTTCCCTGTTCAAAACCCCACCAGAACGTACGCCTCATTGCGTTCACAGCCGATTTGCGCAACACTATACCGCGTTTGCCAAGGGCACGGGGAAACTGTGAAAAACCCGTACTGGTATAGACAGTAGTGTATTCTTCCGATACCTTGGTGTACATACTTTTTGTGAAGGTATGTACCACCAAGGATTCAGAAAAATCGGCTTCCCGCTGACTGGTCGATAGGCCAGCCAGATGACGGCTAAGCGGTCACCGATCCGAGTATCAGCTTCTCCTGACGCTTCTTAACATCGTTGATCGCCGGAGACCTACTCCGACCGCCCAGCCACCAGCGTTTGGTCATTCGGCAAAAAGTACAAAAGTGAACTTTTGCTTGGAGGGTGATGAGGGCTACTCGAATAGGCAGAGACAGGTGTAAGTGTGTAATAAAGATGGTAGGATAGATAAAGAGATATCGGTGAGGGAATGTAAGAAGTTAGCGAAGCAGAGAATGGAAGCGAAGAGATCTCCTCGTTAAATAGACTTACCACCATTTTACCGTCCCACCTCTACACTCCCCCCTACTCCTCCGACCTCCTCATCTCTGCTTTCTCACTCTCTTTCTCCGCCTATAAAAGTATTTATTTGCCGACGGTTCGCGGCTCAGTCCAGCGTGCACAGGAGGCGACTGGGTTAGCAGTGATAGCGTTAACTCATCGTCATCCTCCGCGGAATCTCATCTCTCGTTTGCACTCTCGTGCCGGAGTACGACGACGGCATGAAGGAGGAAGGGGATTGAGGGGAAGGGAGTTGGCAGGATGAGGAGAGAAGTGGAGGGTGGGGGCCTCGCTCTCCTCACCACCAGCGCCTCCATCCTCCAGCAAGCAACCACCGCGTGCCTGGCAATAAGTCAAAATGCTCACTACTCCTCGGCCGGGGCTTTATGCGCCGCATATCTTACACGCTCGTTGATGCATTTATCGCGGGTTTCTTCCTCTCCTTTAGCCTCGCGTATATTACAGTTACGGAGGAAAGTACGAGGAGTGAACGCGCCCAAGCATTCGCTCTCGCGCCTACACGAAGGGAGGAAAAAAAGAGGATGAATACCGGGTATAGTAGATTGGGTAGAAACCGACCGAAGCATGTCCATTTTATGGGAGTACATGTGCTGTTGGATCCGGTTTGCCATGGGGTGGGCTTGAGCTTGTTTGGGTGTGTTTGGGTTACGGAATCGTGGATCGTCGCTGCAGGGTCCTCGCTGATTCGGGCTTCAAGTCGCAATCTTGTATTTAGAATCATTAGAATGTTTGGAACAACAGGGTTCAACATCTTCGATTGGTCGATAATCAACGTTGCGTTAATAGGAAACGGGTTTGATGCATCTTTATATTTATTTGTACGAACAGCACGTAACATCAGCCGAGAACGATGTTTCTGCGGCATTATTTTGCATTATGAAACATAGGGAGTTGAAAGCGAAATGCACTTGGACTGACTGCGGGCGGGGGTTCCCTCGCTCGCACGATCACCGACGAGATCGTTTCGTTGGTTTACTCGCTCCCCTTCTATTTTTCACTCTTTCGTTCCAGGTAGACCACATAGCGATTCAGTTCTACGCCGGTGGAGAACGCTCCGAGTCTCTCTTTTTCTTCCTTTTTTTTCTTCTTTTTTCTTTTATTTCCGCGCGCCACCTTCGTAATTCGATTTACGCGCCGAGATATCCTCCAAGCTCTTACATTTTTTTTATTTTGTCTCTCGTGTATTCTAGACCAACTCTTCTATAAATATTACCCGGGAGATCATCATTGAGGTGGAGGAGAGCGAGAGTGAGGGAGAGTCAGGGTATAACATTGCGCCAAAGTAAATGGCAAAATCGGTCTAGCCGCGATGAAAGTACCAGCCTCACTCACTTCTCTGGCTTGTTCCCCTCTTGTGCTGCAAATATCCGATCTTGCACGAGGCTACCAACCGTACAATGTTTTGGAACAGAATTTCACAGTCCACTTTCGTTACGGAACGTGCTCCAGCTCGAGTTCTCCGTCTTTGTGGTTTTCCGGGATTGCGGAATATTCGAGGGAGTATACTACGGAAGACTTCGGTTAGCTGAGCAAGCTACCCGAAGGATGTTGACTTGCTTAGGCAAGGGCACGTTAGGTCGTGCAGGAAACTTTCATGAGCTTGTAAGTACGCAGGCTGATTCCCTCAAGTACTCGTGACGTCTCAGATAGCTGCCAACATCTTGAGTTTGGGTTAACAGCACTTTGGACTGCTTCCACGGGCAGTTAAGATATCTTGGTCTATTGTACATGATACCATTCTTGGGTTGTCTTATTTAGAGACCATAAGGGAATGTTGTACTGCACAGGAAGCTTTTATAAGTTGGCATTCGGCGAGGCATTTCAGGCTGCTATGATCAGCTTGAATTCGAGCTCAGGGTATGGCGAATATTACCACGTGAGAGACACGCGTGTGACAGAGATAGTTGAAACGTTTTAAACCGCGATTTCTCAAGAATCCAACGGTTTCGTCCAAAATGGCGAGAGGATGGCCCTCGGTGCCAACGTACTGAATGCACAAAACAAATTTCGTACCGATTGGTTCACCCGTTTGAGAGAATAGTGGTTTCAAAATTTCGAAGTGGACGGAGGCGTGTTCGTCATGCCGTTGACAGCACTTTTGACTCAATACGCAGCACAGATTGGTTGGTCTACTCTCTATGGTCTCCATCTCAGTTACGGAGAGTAGATTTGTTAGTAGACCCCGCCAAAGTTAAAACTCGTTTTTGATTAACCCTCTGTAGCGCTGTGTGACATTTCTGTCACAAGCATCAATTTTCTGCCTATCAAAATCAAAATATTTCTTCAAACCCTTTTTGAGTCAATGAAACTTGTATAAATTTGTATTTTTCAAATAAATAAAAAAACAGATCTTTTTCGAAACACGTGTATGTTTATTTCTTGTGATAATCACTTTCAACTACTTTTTTAAAAAATGGTATATATTGCCCTACAGAGGGTTAAGGGTTAATATGGATAATCCATATAAACTGTCCAGCCCTTTGACAGTTTATATGGATAATCCATATAAACTGTCCAGCCCTTTGACAGTTTATATGGATTATCCATATAAACTGTTCAGCCCTTGAACAGTTTATATGGATTATCCGTATTGTTGTCCTGCCCACGCCACCTTTCTTCGGTTGTCCTTTTTATTAGTAGTCTTAGGCTTCTGCCTAAGGTTATCCACTTCAATTAAGGCAAGTCCAAGGTCCCTTAAGTAACGTGGGTGTCTTTGGTTCCTGCCTGAGGTAGGTTCCTCAAGCTTTGTTTGGGTACCCGTGGTATCTCTGGTGGCCTTATGTACCCCAGTCCACGCAACCTTTTCATCCAATACGAATAAATTATCCGTATTTCACGGTGATCAAGGTGCACTATGGTATATAATTAACGATCATGTGTGATTATTCCGTGCACCATTTGCAACGAATATAACGCGACTTTGTACATGATTTACCAACAAGTCCTTAAGTTTCCCTAGCTGTGGGCACAAGAGTTCTTCGGTGAGTAGTCGTGGTAGTGCCGGGGGAGAACTCGTCCGGCAGGCTTTCTGGATCGAGTTTCTAGATGCTCAAGTTTATGATGAGAAACGAGTCGGCGCGGGGGCGGACACGGATATTACGCGGGTGTCCCGCTGAGATTACGCGTGCTTTAATTAATGAGGGAACTTGGATGATCTTCGAATACGTTTTTCCGGACGCCCTCGTCTTTCCTCGTATAACTTCTTTCCTTGATTGCGCAATGAGTGTAGTATCATCATTAGATGGTTAAGGTAGGAAGACCATTAACGAATTCGAAAAAATAGATTCTTTTCCATAGATTGATAGTTAAATTTCTTACGAATATTGGTCCAGTTTTTACAGCAAATTTCCAAGAATTGTTGGAGTTATCGCAAAAAGACGCCAAGAGCGTTCGTGCCGAGTAAACAGAGCTGTGCGACTTTGGCCACGTTTTTCTCAACACTATGTTTTCTCAACTGCTGGAGTAATTAAACCGAAACTATTCCATTGATTTCGATGAAATTTCTCACACGTCTTCGTTACATCAGCAGTTGGTTGGAGAAACTCAATATCATTTAAAATTTCAAAAATAAAACCTACTTTTGCCTTCACATATAGCACAAATTTAATGCAAAATCACAAAATTGACTATACTAAGCTGCCATTTCCTGAATTTTGTACATATTTCAAAAACCCTTGATCACCAACAACGTACGGTCAACAAGTATTTTTGAAATATCTGCAAAATTCAGGAAATGGCAGCTTAGTACAGGACTCCGGCAGCGCGGCAATTTTTTGAAATCTACTTCTAAATATTAATGTAGACGATGTGCAATTTCCATGAAAAAAGTGTATATATTTTTTTTCAAACATCTAAAATATGAAACAAAACATATTTAAAGATCCAAATTTCTATGCGTATTCCTTCCATGAAAAAAAATCGTAAGAAACCCATGATTTTCGAGCTTGTAAATGGTCTTCCTGCCTTAATGGAAATAAATTCGCTATGCCACCACTCTACATTGATTATGAAGATGGGTGGCTTTCTGTTTGCTTGGATTCGGGTTCCATCTTGCTAAATAACCTCTAACGCAGCTTTACCCTTCGTGACCCCTCGGATGGGGTGATTCTAGCTCCGAATCAGCTTTTAAGCCGAATTAGCAACTTTGCCTCGCTAGTCCTCGAGTACAGGGTGGAATTCCATATGGGTCGTGACACTCCGAAGGGTCTGGGAAGGAAAATTGGGAGGAAGTGGAAGAAACACATCTGAAGGCTTTGGAAATGTATGAGTCAGAGTGTAAAAAAGGACACACCAAGGAATAATTTACGGTTCGCGGTGATGAACGATAGATAAGACGCTGGATGGTGCACTTAGACATACTTGGTCCATCATCGAGCACTTGTTCCCAGGTACGAGTGAAGAACGAGCGCGTCAATTGGCCGTTTCTCGTTTACTCGTAACCTTACCGGTTCGTCTTCTCTTCCATCCTCGTCACGTCTCCGATGTATTATTTCTCTCCTCTCTTGTCCACTCGTATGGATCCACAAGGCACACATTGGATACCCTGTGTGAAATATTGCGCGAGATGAGAGTGAGAGCTTGAGTTCGGAAGAGACGATGAACACACACATACAAAGAGGCGGATACGAAAGGCCGGTGAAACGAGAGGTACGAAGTTAGCGTGTGCGCGCATCGGGTTGAGGTCCGTCGAGTATATGGAGTTGCACCGGAGACCCTCCGAGTGATGCACTCTAGGGGGATATTCCTCTCGGTAAACACTGTCATTATAATTCAATTTAATATTAATCTGTACTCGTGTCTGGAGAGCGGTGCTCATTTACCGCCATTTTTCAATAAGCCAAACCGAAGACGAAGCCCAGCCAAGTGCATTCTGGAATACACCGTTTTATATCTCCGCATGATGAAAAGTAGGATAGAAATGCTAAACGAGATCGATCAATTGCGTCTAATGAAAATTGACACTGACAGAACTGAAGAAATTAATGGGGTGTGGAAGTATCAATACTAAAAGAACAAGACGGACATCATATTAGTCTTTGTTCTATTACTAACCCAAACGAATCCTAACTTGAATGCAAGTTTACCCCCGTTCCAATTTGGAACGAAAACAGACCTGGCAAGTGACAGAATTGGACAGTGGAAGATCGTCTATTGGGAAGAGCTCCTTTGAGCTTCTGGATGAAGAACATTGATCCGGTTCGTTGTGGAGTCATCCAACGGCTGGTCAATTTTCGTATCATCATCATGCCTAGTTGTTCCAGGTTCCCTTCACTTATCTTTGTCATCCTCATTTTGATGGCCCATTTCTTTGGATTCCCTGAATTAGAGGACAATGTGCGAAAGAACTGGTCATGGTATCCAATAGGTGGTGTATCGCGTTTGTTCACGGCTAGACTCGTGGTACCTGCCACTAGCACATACCAAAGTGCTCTCGATTTCCCCCTCGGCGGTTGAGAGTCACGTTCTACCTTGATGATTGATGGTCGCAAGCGTGTTCTTGGCTCGTTCATGAGGAAGTTATTACGGTTTGCGATAGTTCTCTGCGGCGAAACTTGCTACGGGAGAGGTGACCGCCCGTTGGGAAGAGAAAAAGCCAAGAATTAGAAGGAACAAGGATGATACGATAGTAGAAGGATAGTGACCGCCACCAGACATTGTGAGGGGGAGACATAAGAATTGGAATTTAGTGGAGAACTCGAACATCTGAATGGAAGAGTGAAAAGCTGAACAGGAAATGACGTTCCGTGACGCCCATTGGCTTCCGTTCAAGGCGATCAGTTTGATAATTCCTCATCCTATTCGGCTGCTTGTTTTCCATGTAAACGAGCTCTATATACGTTTGGGTTTACTGACTTGTCCATCAGTTTGGCAATTCCGCATCCAAACCACCTGTCTCTTCACCGTATTCTGCTCCAGACTCGTTTTGGTTTGTTTCAGTTAATTGGCTTCCGATCTATGAATATGCCAATTCATTCTATCCATCTACTCTCTCTTTCTCTCCATGTTCCAGATTTCAGTAGCCCGACTCAACCCTACCCAGTTTAGGATGCACTTTAACTGATCAGACAATTACGATCGTTCATCGTCAATCTTTCATAGCCGTCCAAACGAAAATCCAGTACGTTTGGTGCTCGCCGCTAAACTGCTTGACATACAGAAGTTTCGTAATCCGCCTTTCTCCATGATAGCGGAACGAAAGCGTGTTTCGAACTAGAACCGCGTACATGCGGTACCAAGCCAATTCTTTCATCTCTTCATTCCGCTGATCTACTTTTGATCCTCTCGGATCGTGACTCTCCCGCGAATTGTCTGCGAGCCTCCCCACCCCCACCCGCCCCTCCTCTGCCGCGTTGCAAAATAACGATATAAAAGAGTCATTAAACTCATCGCGAGATCTTTACTATAAAAGAGCAACGAAACTCTCTCTTTCTCTCTTTCACTCTGGCTCTTTGCCGTTAATACCTTCAATGTTCAATCCAGATATTACAAGATTCAGATTAACGCGGTGAAATGAGAGACAGAGAGAGGGACAAAGAGAGAGAGAAAGAGAAAGAGCGAGAGGGAGAGGGAGAGAGAGAGAGAGAGATGATGATGATGATGATGATGATGATATTTATTAAGGCCTATTAAACTGTGGCCCTATGTTACAAAATAAGAGAGAGAGAGAAAGAGAGAGAGAACGTAAAGATCATCGCGCTGTGTCGAATGACTTCCTAGAGGCGCGGCTTCGTCACGATGCCCGGAGCGGACCAGGGTTATTGGTCACGACTGTCCGCTCCGCGGTCTTTTCCCGGTCCATTCTCCTCCATTCTTCCTCCTCAACTTTCTCCACCGCTCTCTTTCCATCCCGATCCCTCGTCCTTTTGTTTCCTTATCTCGGAGTGTCTTCGGGGCATCGCGTAACTAAGTTGCGCCGAAGAGTACTGTCCGGTGGACGTTTTTTTTTTCTTTCTTTCGTTGGTCAACACCGCACCGTATCTTGCGACGATGGAACGACGCCCATTTACCGTACCTCATTGGGTCCTGACTAGAACGTATCGGTACCGACATCGCTCCGCGCGACCAATTAAACTACTCAATCGTTATTGAACTACCGATGCATTTGTCGAGCTGCTGTTATAAAAGAACGACGTATGGACCCTCGAAAGCGGTTGAAGAGTTCGTCACGGTCCATCCTTTCTGACCACTACAACGGTCATCCAAACTCCAAACTAGATCCGACTCAGCTCACTCAAGTAAAGACGATAACCACATTTGAACCTGTTCGTCTAACCAATGCTCATCTTGATCGGAGCACTGGCACTCGTTTTGTTTAAGAAATTTTCGCAGCTTTTAGTACGATACTATGCCACTCGCAGCACCGGTTCGTTTGGGTTCTTATTAATTTTATAAGTGCACAATTACTGTGCCCAGGGTATTTTTCAGACCTCAATTACTAATAACATTAGTTATATAATTATTTATTATATTATTAGTATTTTTCAAATCTCGTTCAACAATAATATTTTTTACATAATTATTTAATAATTTCTTAATATTATTAACAGCAATGTACACACACAACTAAAAACAGTCTAGGTATAGTGTACATTATGGTACTTTTAATAGGCACCAAGATAGTTGGGTTTGTTCTTTGATCGATTATTTTCTTTTTCGTCGACTTTTACGAGATTGCAATGTGTCTGCATACTTACTAATACAAATCGCTACGTGCAGCTGAAAAGTAGATCTAAAAAGTTTGAACAAAGCTTATTGTATATTGACGCGCAGAAGGCAGAGGGCTTGACAGTGCTAGTTTTATAGACTCTGGATTTCCTGATAATTTCCATATTGCTAGCAGATTAAATCTTGTCCGTCTATCCAAGTTCACTATCGACTCCGATTCACCGTTCGAATTAGTTCGTTTCACGGCTAAAGTGCGCGATCTTGGAAAAAGTTTAAGATCGATGGGGAGACGTTGGAAAAAAGTAAAACCGGGAAGGTTGTATGGATCCTGGATCGGTGCGGTGGTAGCGCCAATGTTGCGTTCGCCATCCACTGTGTGATTGGATGGGATTCTACGGTGAACGGAAGCGAGAGGGAGAGAGAGAGAGAGACAGGGACTAGTTACCGGGTGTTAAAAATTGTAAAACCGGTCCATAATTGGTACCCAAACTCTCCTCTCTCTCTCTCTTTCTCTTTCTATTGGTTACTTCTCATCGCATCCTAGGCCTTGCGGTTCTCAACGTGAAGTGCCTATCTATGATAAACCCCTGGGCAACTTGGTGTAGCCTGTACCAACGCGACAACTCGGTTGGGCCAATACGCGGATGGGTGCCCATTCAGCCACCACAATTTATTTAAACTTACCACTCGTGGTTTAATTCTATGTCCAGTTAGTGATAACCGCACATTATTTTCGCTGGTAACTGGTATTGTGAGACCAGCAAGTTGAAGGGATCGGTATCACCCCATGCACATCGAATCTGGCCTACGAGCACGAGAGATTATCTCAGGAGAGAGAAAGATGATCCGGAGAATTGAAGCTGGGAGTCAGTAGATTCTCCCTTGCCCACGATTTCACCCCCCACCCCATATCTCTCTCTCTCTTTTTCTCTCTCTCTCTTTATCTTCGTTTTCCTTTATCTGGTTGACTCACCAGCTCTCGCTGTACATATGTTTATGCCTATACGCGTATACACTTTACCAACAATTCTAGGGAGTAGATGGAGAGCGCTAGCTAAACGCGATAGCCAACGTGCCAAGAGGAGCAAATTGAAAGAAAAATAGAGAAGACCGAAGGAATGGAGAGAGAGAGAGAGAGAGAGAGAGAGAGAGAGAGAGAAAGAGAGAGAGGAGAACACGCACACGCAAAAATGGGCGAGATAGATTAAAAAGAGATGCATCTCCCGTGGCTTGTAGAGAGAGCCCAAGAGTGTCTAGTTATATGGTATCCGAGCGCATAATCGTTATATACCGGTTGTCCGCTAACAGGGCCTCTCTCACACTAGGGAGATCGAGAGAGGGCGAGAGAGGGAGAGAGAGAGAGAGAGAGACGGATACTCAGCGGGTGCGAGAATATTTCTGGTCACCATCGAGAAATCGAGAGACGCTTTGGAAAAGTCCTTACTTTTCGTTTTTCTTCGTGCGCTTCCACGTTGTACGCGTTGTATCAACGTCCCTATCGAGTTGCGTGTGCCGCTCTCCGCGATCCGGTAATCGAGGGACTGTAGGATATTAGCGTGTCCTTGTATCTTCTATTATTGTATCATGTCGAATCGATATCCGTTTTTGTTCCCACGCGAGCCCCACCATTTTTCGTCTTTCCAGTGGAAAGACGAACGCTTATGGGCGAGGTATTAGGGTTGAGAAAAAATAAGTACATATCCACAATTTTTCATAGAAATATCGATGTATTAAAAATATACGATACTTTATCTGAAAAATATCATATATCTACGATGTACCGTAATAGCGCCGTTTAATAGTAAATATCGAAAACAATATGTTTACTTTTACTTTGACATACCACAGTGACTCATATGTATTCGAGTATGACAAAAATGGTTTTTGTTTGTCAATAATTTGCTTCAACGTGTCTTGTTGAGGCGTTGCATATATTAATATCGATAAATCGATATTTCACATTATCGACATATTTCCAATACTTTTCAAACATTGATTATTTTCAGCGTGTGAAAGACTGGTTGGAGATCGATTGATTAATGTCCCGCCCTTTGATCGGTTACAGATGGCGAAGAGAGGTCCATTCGTAACGGCGAACAAGACGGAGCGCCTGTCCACGTACATAATAGAAAGTACTCATTGATCGGGATTAGACGGTAATCGTAAACGCGTAAGAGGGAAAAGTGGGGGATCGTAAGAGGGTTACGAGCTGGCAGGTCAGCCGTTTGGCGATCGCGCTCGAGTGATCGTTTGGTGGCAATGGCCGCGACCGACGGTCAAATCGTCGTCGCAGCGGCGCGCTGGGCAGATGAGGCCACCTATCTCCGAGAATTCGTAACGAAGCACCGTCTACCAGCGGTAATCAAGATAACGAAGGGTCAGTACGGTGGTCTCGGTGTGCCGACACTGCCGGCACCGAGTCTTCAGAGCACGTCGCTTCTCGTATCTGCCGGTAGAAGACGAAAGATCGTGGCACAGGCGGTCAAGATCAAGGAAGGACGAAGGGTCGTGGGTGTAGGGCCTAGACTAGCAATACCGGACTCTTACGCGGGTTACTTTGAGATATTGAGCGAGGAGGGTAGAGCGGTCAGGGGAATCGAATCGGTGAACGAGTTGGCTCGGAGATGTCCGGACGAGGGTGCCCTCGTGAGGGAAACGATAAGGGCGATAGCTTGCAAGGTTGGGGAGGAGAGCGGTAGCGTGATACCGGAAGGTAGCAGAATGTTGAACACCGGTGAGACGATAGTGGCCGCCGGTGAAGTGAGCATACCTGGACGTGGACGTTTCTTGCGTTGCGTCGATGCCCGTGGTGACAGCGTACTTCTGAGTATGGATCAGAGGGGTCGGTTCAGCGCGCTAGCCCGGGAGGACAACATAAGCGGTGTTCACACGGCGAGGGCTCTCCTCAGCAAGAGATTGCCGCTTACGGTGAGATTGGTACACGGTCAACCACCCCGGGGTCTCAAGTCATCCTCTCAATTCGTACCGGAGCTTCGACTCCTATCGACCTTCGAGGAGGAACACGTATTCGCGTTGCCGTTGCAGCGGGAAGGAGCCGCCGTAGCGCTCCCCCTTGCGGCTCCCTTGAAACTCGTTAAGGCTAGAAACGAGGACTCCCTCAGATCGATGACGGAATTCACGAGGCTCGTCGAGAGGGCTTCCCGTTTGGTGGCCGATGTCGCCGACAGAGCCCACGTTCTCGACGGGCGTTTGGGCGATATCAAACAGACGAGACAGACGAGGAGCGCTGCTGGTTTCCTCAGAAGATCCGCGAGCTCCGATAGCGCCAATAATCATCAGTCCCAGCAACACCGTCATCATCATCATCATCATCATCATCACTATCATCACAATCACGTTGGGAGCCACAGCGGTGGTGGTGGTGGTGGTTATCGCGACGAGAATCGTGTTCCACCCTCGTACACTGAGGAATATGACGAGATCGATCAGATTTACGATTATGTAAGGGGTTTCGCACCTTTGCCCAAGAGCGTTAGATCACCCTACGAGAGCCCCTCGAGCAGCAACGCCTGCGTCCCTTCCGGACAGTCGAACAACGCCAGCCCACCGATGACCCCTGTAACCGTTACCATCGCTCCGCCTTTCCTCGACGATCGACCCGAACCACCACCTATCGAGACTATACCGACCAAGAAGATGCAGGCCGAGAAGAGAACGAGGCGGGCTGTCAAGGAGGCACCTATGCCCCGAGTCGAAAAACCACCACTCGCCAAACTCTACGTTAAGAACAGCGGTACCCAACGTGGCCGACCCCTCATCAGGCAGAAAAGCGCTTCGCCCCTCAAAGAGACACCACCCGGTTTCAAGGGTGGCTCACCCCTCTTTAACATACGATACAAGAGCCTCACCAATCTTCAACAGGCCATGGAACTCGACGGAACTCTTGACTCCAGTCACTCCGGTGGTAGGACCTCCGGTGATTCCGGGGCTGGGGCTAAACTTCCAGAGAAGAGGTAGGTTCTTCCTTCGTTCTCTGATAGTACTTCATCACTGAGTACCTTCCACAGGTCTATCTTCAACGATTATCGTTCATATTGGCTCGACAGGTCGCGCCGCTTGAGCAGACCGAGATCCTTGACGAATCTCGTTTGGGAGATGCGCGGCACCGGATGTACGAGACCGGAAACTCCACCACCGGTCATCAACGCTCCACTTCCACCCTCCAAGTGTGGACCTCGACTCGCCCTCACCGTCGTGGCGCCTCGACGCGTTGGTACTCTCTACCTCTAACTCGTGAGTCCTCCTTATAACCCTATTACCTTCTTGGGGCAGAATTAGACGTATGCATGGACACAAACAAAACGATTTTTTCAGTTTCCGACATGTTTCATAGGCGATATGAGCTACGATATTTGTAAAAACGTTTTCAAGGATTCCTCTTTAACGATTCACAACCGAACAGCAATGTACAATTTTTGGATAATCATGGGGAAAAAAATATTAAAAAAGAATCGTATTTCAACGATCAAAAATTGGAGTCTGTACGAAAAGAGAATCGTTTTAGTGTGAAGATCGGTTGTCGACTCAACATGGGTCTGCCTGTTTGATTAACCCTTTGATTATACTCGAGAAGAGGATGATTCATGGTTGGAGCACTCCGGAACATCCGGCGATGACTCGTTCGAGACGAGACTCCTTGACGACGGGGGGAAAGTCCCCTCTTTCCAAAATACATGCATATTTATCGACCGCGCCCTGTCCTTCGCTGATAGACGTTCAACGCGGCTAAAATGATCAATGGAAAATCGAGAAGGAGGAGGCAAAGAGAGAAAGTGTCTGCAGCCATTTACTTCGAAGGAATTTCTATTCTATTGTCTACCTACGTCTTGAACGCATAACCGCCTGGCTCGTTCTGCATCTCCCCTTCTCGGGGTACAGCCTCCATGCGTTCGCCATCGTGTGCAGTCGGCGTGTCTCACTGACTCACTGCCAGACTCCTTTTCACCCATTTTCGAGAGTCAGTACGCGGTCTCAGACGTCTTGTTAGGCGTATGAAAATAATACGGAAGGATCGACGGCGGGGGGGGGGGGAGCATAGGGAGTGGAAGGTGGTAAGGGGAGGGCTATGAGGAATGCTTTCGAGCGGCTCACATGCAGCAAATCCTTTTGCGGTGATTCTTAGAACCTCGGAAATCGCGTGGGCCGGATCCACTTTCTTCATGAGTCTCCATCAGCACCCTTCGGCTTAGCTGTCGGTCTGATGACAACCGATAGCCTGGAACCTCTACCAAGTTTTGATGACATCCAATAAATAACCTCTGGGCGTCTCACAAATCGCCTGGAATCCGTTGAACGATTGGTTCCTAATTGGGTTTAGACTGGAACGTCCAGATGCAATTCCAACTCGAATGGACAGCGGCTCAACGATATTTCCTTTTTTCAACGATATTTGATTGCCGACACCTACCGAGCCGGGCCATTATAATCTCCCATATAGAAAACTTTACACAGGTCTCGTATAATCTTCCACAGGATGGGGCCCTATACGGGAAACTGGATATGGCAGGAAACCCATAGGCTAGAATCCTCTATGATTCCCATAGGATGTGATCTCCAGAGTATATCGCTAATACCTACCGATCCGCCAATCAGTAGGTATCAGCTTGATCCCTGCACGCTTGTAAATTATAATTGGTTTACCGCATTAGCCTCGTCCGGGATATTCGTATGATAGCTTAATTGCACGACACGTCGCGATTCCGGACAGCAAACAAATCGAGCAAACCGAACTCACATCGCATACCGATTAATCGATCGTTCCAAACTCTTGGCGGCAAATTATCGGGAACTTTTTTCATACATCTGGGCTCGTGGACAAGTATGGCGGACTTTGACGAAGTAGGGCCGGACGGGATTGCACGGAAACCCCTCAACTAGGATACATAGGAAGGCGAGACGGATTTGAGGACGGTTGGTAAAAGCGATCGCCCCGAAGAGGTAGATAGAGAGAAAAGAGAAACGTTAGAGGTTGGATAGATAGAGAGAGAGAGGGAAATAGAGGATAGCCAACGTAGCGTACATAAACTAGAAACGAGTGACACCAGGTAGCTGATTTTCTTCGGTTTAGTAACGAGTAGCAGGGGCTGTGGAAGTGCGAGTTCTTCGTGATATTCCGCTCCAGGATTACCAACCTGGCAATCTGTGTGTCCGCAGATATACCCAGGTGAGGCAAAGCGAAGGAAGAGAAAAAAAGAACAGAAGAAAGAATCCGTACAGGACTACCGATCATATTTGTTGCCAGAGGATAAGCAGCGAGTTATTTGCATCCGTGTTAAGGGGATTCGTAGGCATGCACACGCAGACACACACACACACACACGCATATAGACGTACACACAGAACGAAACATTTCGCGCTTATATTACTCTCTCTATGAATGTGGTGCGTGGGCGGAAGAAGAAGAGAAAGAGGAGGAGGAGGAGTGACCAGTAGCCAGCTCGGCACACGGCCGGGTGATCAGCCTGTTCGACCATGACGGGGCGCACCGCACTCCGAGCTTGACCACTACCACTTTATTATTACTACTCCCTAGCTTGCGGACCCTTCTCGTACGTAACGTCTGTTGCGGCGGTTGGGTGTGTTCGGTACTACCGGTGCACGTGCATTCGACGCTCGCGCTGCCGACTCGCGGAAAGAGCTTGGGCTTTATTACACTCCTCGAATGAAATTCGTTTGGTGTACGTTAACACACATGGCGAACGTTTTCCTCTATCCTCGGCCATAGAATTTGTCTTGAGATATCGTTTCCTCACACTTGGCTTCTTCATCTTCCACTCCAGCTTTCCCTTGTGCACTCGATGATCACTTTCAGCTCTTATGCGTCCAGACGTATCCGTCTGTGTGTCTGTGTGCACCTTTTGGTCTCTTTCCCGCCTCTTGTTCGGACTCCGTCGCTTTAGCCATTCTCCTATATTTCTGGTGTACGGTACGTTGCATAAAGTTATCGTAAATAGTAGGAACGAAATCGCCGCACCGAGTCATTCTTGCCAGTATCTTCCCTCTCGAAGAGACGTCTCTCGATCTTCCTGTCCCCCTCATCCCAACCGGTTACCTTTACCAACCTCCTCTACTCGCCAGAAGACACACCGTTGCCCTCGAGATGTGGACTGTGAGAAAGAGCGAGGAAACGTCTCTTCTTACTCCGTGGAGAACCTCGACTTTAGTCCTCGGGAGTAAGTGCACAAATTTGTTGAACAAATAATAGCAACGGTCTCCTTTATTCTTGGGTCGTGCGCTCGAGGCCTCTTGGGATGACCGGCTCTCCCATGCATCGACCCGTTGCTTATTCTTCTTCTTCTCCTCCTCATTCTTCTTATTCTTCTTCTTCTTCTTCTTCCTCCCAGCATCCTCCTCCACTATCTTTTCTCTCGCTTATTTCACGGCCACCACGAAGAACCGTGTACTCCGACCGGACGCTTCTCTACATATTTCAGGGAGAATCCGGTCCTCTACCGTTACGTGAATCTCGATTTACAAGCCGAAGATCTTCGAGATTCCCACACGGGTCTCCGGAGCCATGGAAGATCGGCAAAGAGTTCGATCGATCTTTTTTCCGACCGACTCGAGACTCCATCCTTCGATGATCGGCCACGATCTCTGCTCATCTGTAATTGAATACCTCTGTATCTCCGAGTTCTTGTAGTCTCGAATTTGAACCTAGAATTTCGGTAGTTCAAGCCATCACATCAGTCATCTCTCTATCATTGGTTTCTGGTAGAATCGGCCGGTCGTTTTTTTTCGTTAATCATCAATTCTGATGATCCGCAGTGATGGCGCACGCTTCGCGCCTCCATGGGGTTTCCTGAGGAATCAGGATATTGATGACCCTGCGCAAGACTGTCCGGTTGAAACGGTTACGTTCTTTACGATTTATCGTGACGTTATTTAGCTTTGGGTGTTTCTCAAGCTTCGTACTCCTTTCGTCCCTTCTCGCTCGTGAAATCCTTGATGGAAGATGATTTCTGTGTGGAAGATCATTCCTCCAGTCTCCCGATAGGTTAACAACCCTGGGTTCGATCGTGTACCGGATCGCCGTACGAAAGACATATCTTTGTCCTCGCATGGTCCTTTCTTCGAAGCATCATATCTCGCGAACCGTCAGTCAAACCGTGATACCGTAAGCTTTCTATCAGCGAGAACGCTCCCCAGTTAAATCACATCCACATTGGGCACACGTGTGCGCTCTTTCACTTACACCATCGTATATCCATCCACTTCTTCTTCGTCTTCTTCTTCGTCTTAGGGCAATACTTGTTTTATTTGTTCAAACGACATCCGTTCTCCTCGTTTTGCCAACGAGTTCAACATCCGGCCGGCTGAGGATCGCTCGATGATCAATCGTATCAGTGACGGATGTCGGCTATCCACGCTCGAACAGCTTGAAGACCCTCCTCGTACTCTCCTTCGCAACCCGTTATCCCGGTTGCCTCCTCTATCGCTGATCATCGAACATCACGAGCTGACCATCCATACCCCAATAAAATTCTAATTACCTACACGATCACGATCCTACCAACGTCTACGAGTTCTTACTGAAATCCTCGACCCTTTCCTTTATGATTTTGAGGCTGCTAGAAGCTGATCGATTGATATCCTTAACACCATCCGCAGATTTTGATGAATCGCAGAAAATTCTGGGGTTTTAGAGGTAAAACTAAAGTTTGTTTTGGTTTGGAAGGTGACAGTTGTAGATTGATCCACTGATCTCCTGGTTTGGTCTGTAGTTTTAATGTCCCTGATATTCTAGGTTGAAGGTCAATCAAGCGGGGACTTGCATTTGATACGTCTTTCGGCAGATTCCTGTTACAGATACATCCGGAGGTCTTTTGATTTGGCTTGCAATTCTGATGTTCCTGATATTTCAGGTTGAAAATTAATCAAATAGAGTATTAGATATGATGTGGTTGTTATTTGGGTTTGTTTGGGTCAGTTTGAAATGTGATAGGCTTTTTGGAAGATTCTCTATGCATCGGAAGTTGAATGATCTTTGTGTGGCTTTGTTTATTCTTGTTTTTGAATTTGTTTAGGTTAGTTTTAAATGTGACGGGTTTTGGAAGATTTTCCATATGTCAATAGTTGAATGGTCTTTCGTTTGATATTTTTGTATATTGTTCTGAGTTTAGGTTTTAATTTCAATTTTAGATTTAATGGTACTTTTGGAAGATTTTTCAGGGATTCGGAGTTGAATAGTCTTTGTCCCGAGACATCGCTTTGTTTCTCGTTTTCAATGAAATCCGGAGAAGTCTCGCATAGCTCATTCAATTTCTACCCACGGAGGAAGGTTTGATTTACCGCTGTCGTGAATACAGAAAGCATAATAGGCCGTAATATATCCGGTAACACTTATATATAAAAACAGATAGATAGCCCTTGTCGTACGTCGGGGAGGCCAGACGTTATAAGTAAATTCATTACGCAACTAAGCTCGGGAAAATGGTTGGGTTTGCGGCATCGACGACGACGACAGCGATAAGAGTCTCTTGCGAAACGCTTGCGAATGGGGCTATCGCCACGCTTATGTTCGAGGCAAAAGTCCGCGCCCTGACGACTAACCACCATTGCTACAACATATTGGTGGGTGGTCTCCGTTCAAAGATGTTTATGGCTCGTGTGTCCTGTGGCATGGTGGCCTCGTCTGGACACTCCACCAACCCCTTGTGGTCTTTCTCTCGATCTTCTCTCTTATTTTTTCTTCCTCCTCTCAAACTACGAGAAATCTTCCGCCGGTCTCCGTCGTGCGGATAAACTTCCGAATAGCTGTTACCTCCGATTTGGCTGAAATTTGGTAGCGACTTTCTTTTTTGACGATATAAGGTAGTGCGCAAAAAATTTTTTGGCGCATCGCGATAGTTTTTTTATTTAATCGAATTTTGAAAATTGCAAAATTAACACGTGGGTGTATATCTATACGTACTAGCATCGACGTCTATCCTAACTCTAATAACACGTTAAGGAGGTCAGGAACGGGAGCGGAGATATTCGGAAAAGGTTTCCCGTTATTGTTTGTCCATGAATGTTTTTTCTATTTAGCTCGATGTTGAGTTTGTTTGGGTTTATTCGAGTTTGTTGGATTTTTTTAGGTTTGTTTGAGTTACTTTGGATCTGTTTGGGTTTATTTGTGTCCATTTGTGTATGTTCAGGTTTGTTTGGGTTTGTATTCGGCTTGCAACTCTATACTCAACTAAGCGGTCACCCATCCAAGTATTCTTGTCCCATTCTGGAAACCCCACTTCCGAACATTTATCGTTTATTGCAATTGGGGCTAATATTTTCTGTTGGATAAAGATCGCGCAACGTTGACTTCGGAGACAATGGGCTACCGTGAGTACTCGGATGACTCGAAAAATTCACTCTTTCTCACTTATATATATGGAGATAAAGCGCAACGATGTTAATCGATATTATAATCAGTGAATCGTCGCCCGAGGCATCTCCATCCTTTTTCGCCAAGTACACCCGGCTAACGGGATACACCGGTTACCCACACATGAGCAAACGCAGCACACACACACACGCACACGTGTGACACATACTCGTATTAAATATAGCTCTGCTTTTTTTCATTTTATTTTTCGTGGCCGTGACTTCTAATCCGAACAGCGATGGTGAAAAAAAAATCGTTTGATCGATCGGGCCTAAGTATCTTTGCTCTAGCTTCGTAATGCGCGTAAATTGGTCGTGAATTTTTTGACTCGACATGATCCAGGGGCCCTCAGAGGCAAATAAGACAGGAGATTATTCATGGTGGTTCTTGGAAGAAGCGGAATCGTGGGAGGGACGGGCAGCGGGGGGAGGGAGATAAAGTCGAAGCAGTCGCCCAAGGTTTGAGGCGTACTGCTCTTCAATTATGAATATTTCGCGATATCAATAATTTCGGGCCCCTCGATCACGAAGCTCACTCAGTTATTCGTATCCTTCCATTTTTACTTTTCTTTTCTTTTCTTTTCTTCCTCCTTCTTTTTTCCTTATTCCTTGATTATTATTGCTATTATTCACTTCAAAAGAGCTTCGCCGCAGTTTTTTTTTCACATACGTCGCCGGATTGGATCGAATGATTTATGGCCGTGTAGAAGAACGCGAAGTCCCCGGACTGATTTGCATTCACGTCCGTGTGTGGTATTCGTTTAGACTGAGGATTTATAGCGCTTTACCACTGAAGGATTTCTTTCCCCTGGAATTCGGCACTTCTGACGAAAATCCCGAGCGAAACAAAAACTTTATCGATATGTCAGGCAAATTTTAGGAAAACCGAGGAAACCGCTAGACCAGAATCGTTTCGTTTTAGTTTTGTATCTACGATCCGTAGAGTACAGGAAGAGCAATTATTGAAAATCGTTTGACTACCTTTTTTCAAATCCTTTCGTAAAGTCTTTCCACCTGATCCTGGTTATCATTCTTCCAAAGTAGACGATTCTGTTTGGGTTTGTTCGAGCTTGTGTCTCCAGGAGATCAAGGGTTAAATGAGACAAATGAGCTGATAATAATTCGACTAGCTTTTTACAAATCCTTTCGTGATGTCCTCCATCTGATCCTAGCTATCATTCATCCAATATAAACGATACTGTTTGGGTTTGTTTGGGTTTGTGTCGGGCCGGGTAGATTAAAACTTTGCAATTATCAGTGATCGCCCAGGCATTAGAAGAAACCAAACGATGATGAAATGAACGCGCAAGGCAGCTTCCAATTCCAGATAAGGACTGTTTGAATTCTAGTTGCATTGGCTCGCACGTGACAGCACGAAGAGTAGAAAACGCCTCTCGCCTTGGCAATGAGGACTTTTCGCTCCGAGCATAACTAATATATCGACTTGTAACGCCACCTTCTCATTCGTTACCTATCTCTCTCCATTCCTCCTCCTCCCCCCATCGTTATCTCTGCCTCTTTCTTCATCATCATCCTCATCGTCGTCTACTCCCTCGCCTCGGCCAGAGACTGTACGTGGGTGTAAAGACTCCGATGCACATGCATCCTTCCACTAAAACTGATTCGAGAAACTCGCATACACGTATTCCCCAGCTCCTTACTCCGTGCGGTGATCTCCGAACGTCGGCGGAGCTTAAATTACTGTGGTCGGTCTTGTGAACGTGAAACACGCTCTGATGCTTCTCTCTCTATCTAATTCTCTCTCTCTCTCTCGATCTCTCTGACTCGCTCTCGAGGAATAAGTGAGGTTATACGTAGGCACGTAGCCTCGCGAAGGACGCGAGAGACTACCAAACCACGGGAGAGAATTATAGCTGGAGCCAATAGCCAATAGATGTCTTCTCGGGAGCAAAGCACATCGGGTGAGTCATTAGGAATTCGCCGGTCCGGAGTGGCTCGAAATATCGTACGAATGACGTTTGAATCATACGATCGCAACAAAAATCAACCGTCTCAAATTTCTCAATTTTATTATTACTTTTGTTTATTTAAATCGCCTGCGGAAGAGGCTTAAAGAATTTTCGGTATCAGACATTTTTCAATCACGATTTAGCCAAAAAAGGGCTTTTGATGATAATAAAAATAGAGGAGTTTTGTAAACAAATTTTTATGGACTTGAAGTTCGCATCGTTGCAACGCAATGAAATTTTTTTTCTCATTTTATTACTTCCTTAGATATCCATTATTTGGCGAAATATTTTTTTTTTTTTAGATTTTAATTCCAGTTTATCACAATAAAGATTTGGATAATTATCGAGGTATTTTACTTATGTTTTGAGTGACAAAAAAAATAGAGAAATTGAAAAAATAATGATTTTCGTTGCGAACTTCAATCTCATACATTTTTTCTGTCCAAAGATGCGCAACTTCATTCATACGTGTGAGGATGGTGATGAGAATTGAGGTTAGATGGAGTAGTCCTTTTCATTAACTGATCGCTCCTTTACCAGCTGATCTACGTTAGTTAAACAAAGAGTAGATTTCTTTGAGTTAATCTCTCGTCTATGTGCTAATTCGAGCTAGGTGGCGCTTTTGTGAGCTAATCTTTCTTCTATGAGCTGATTTATGCTGGAGGTAGCTTCTATGCGACAATCGCTCTTATATGAGCTCTGATCTGAGGTAGTGGTCGATTTTACGAGTTACTCACTTCTCCATTAGCTAATCTACGTGAGGTGATGGAGAGCTAGCTTTGATGAGCCAATATAACCTAGTGCTGACTTTTATCGACTTGTTTGAGTTCCCTTCTATCAGCTCATCTATGCTACCCAATGTCGGGGTCACTTTTATCAGCTCCTTCATAAGATAAACTATGTTTATGATGGCGTGTGTCGGGTCGATGTTTTTGAACTCTGAGAATTTTTGTTGAATTTCTCTTGAGCCACCCGGTATGGAGTACCAAGTGTGGGTACCGCTGACGTAACTACGAGTACGAGAACCAGTGCAGGATTAGCCATATAGCCAAGGGTAGCAAGTTTCTACGAGCCTCCATTCTCTGGGAGCCCCACACCTGGTTAGAATATAAATGAAACTGGAAAATACGCTTTTGAATATTCCGCGTTTGGTACGTAAACAATTTTTCCAAATAGCTGAAACATGTGATACTTCATTTTCAATGGAATGGCTAAACGCAAAGTTTATATATTAGTTTATTTGGACTGGAATTTGCGCATCGTTACGACGTAAGGAAATTTCTTTTCTCATTTTATTATTTCCTTAGATATCCAGTATTTGGCAAAATATTTTTTGTTTCCTGATGTCAATTCTAGGTTATCACAATAACGAATCGAAAAATTATCGAGGTATTTTACTTACGTTTTCAGCGAAAAAAATAATAGAGAAATTAAAAAATAGTGTTTTTTGATGCGCCGCAACGTTGCGAACTTCGATCTCCGATGTTTATTGCATTCATCGTGGAAAAAAGACGGATTTGACGCGTGGTTCCTCTATTTTAACGAAAGTTCATCAGAGTTTTGTTTCTCAAATGTGGTAACGTTCTTACTCCACGTCGTCAATTCATTACCACCATTGAAACGATGAAAAATCTTTTTTTCCGAAATTAAACGGTACAAAGCGTTTTCTCTAAATCTTTCTTTAATCTTTTCGTTAAACTTTCTTTTTCAAACCGTACAATCTCTTTGTGAAAAATTAAAGCTTGCAAAATTTTTGTCCATAATTGAAGTGTACAAAAATGTATTTTTCAATATTAAAGCTTATAAAAAAAATGTTCGTTCAGGATTAGAGGATGCAACAAATAGATGAAGGTACATGTTATTAAACGACCCTTAATGAATACGTGACTCGGATCTCGGCCTGTTATCCTTAAATTCGTTAATTTTGGATCGAGAAACATTCTACTGTGAAAGTATCGTAAGATTTTGAATCCTGAATTGGACGAAGGGCCTGATGATTCGCCGCAGGCTCCGCGGTGTCTCAATCCAGCACTGGCGCTAAGTACAGCATGGAGGAGCAGAAGGGGGGGGGGGTGGCTATTGGGTTCACGTACACAAGACTCGGTGTCCCTATCTCCATGTGAAAGTCCCTTTCCCTCCTGCCTCACGATCTTTGAGCTCGCATGCGAAAGAGGTCCCGATGAAAAAGCAGAGCCACGGTGAGAGGTGAGAGAAAGAGGTGGCTGAGAGTGGCTAGGGAGAGGCCGGGAGTGCAAGAGGAGAATCTTAAACAGATACCGAGCCTCGGAGAAAAGATATCGATGCTCTATCGACCTTTCCCTTACCTCGCCCATATACGTATATATTAGAGGTTAGGTATCGATTTATTGTTGTTCCTAACGTTACGACAGTCACCCGGAAGGCGAGCCGATCGAACCAGCACGCCCCGGCTATTTATTCATGCGCTCTTAAACCACCTATCGAACACACTTGCACACCCTGATCTCTCTCTCTCTCTCTCTCGCTCGCACAATGTTGCTACCACACCGCGTATCCTAACACTCGGATGAATGATGCTACGATTGAGTAGATGGCAAAAGCCAGCCGCGCCGAGCCGAGATATTCCCCGCGTGGGAATCGGAAATCGGTTTGGGCCTGAGTTTGTTTGTCGGTTGAAGTTGGTCAACGGCCTTCAACCTTCATTGGTTCCTCCCTCGGTGTCCTTCAACATCCACTCGTCCCAACCCTCCGGACTAAAATTGCTCTTCCTTTTTTTTACTGTTTTTTTTTTTTCGGATAGTCGGCGAAATTTCCGAACGAATCGCTTGCAACGCTCTTCAGCCGAAGATTCCATCATCAGGAATGTGGAATTTGTTTAATACGATTTGCCCTTTCGATAATGATCATTCAAATTTTAACGAAATTCAATCGATGAAATGATTCATTTTTATGTATTGGATATATATTTCAATTTAATGCAAAATTGCATTTTCTTGTCATATTTTTCATTCTACTGATTCTATTGAATGATTATTTTTATTTATATATTATTTTTATTTATATATATAAATCGCGGTTAAATTTCAATGTAAATCATTTTATCTAATTAATTTTATTGAAATTGTTTATAGAAAATGAAATTAAAGAAACTGGATGGACAATTTTATTTTGGGTAAGCGAATAATAAATTTGCCCTTCAAGTTTCTAAAGCTGATTGGAATAAAATTAATTTTTATTTTCTATTCGGAACATCAGAAATTGCAGAATTAATTTAGGGAAAATTCATTTACTCGGTCCTTCAGAATATCAATTATTCGGAATAGCCCAAAAATGTATTGAAAAAAAAAAGATAGTTTTTATGTTCCATTCGTAATTTCAGAATTCCCAGGAGTCATTATTGAAGATATATCTAAAATCGATAGCAAGGGCAATAATATTTGATATCAGTATCAAATAAGGTCCTCCCCTCTGGTGGCATTGAAAAAAGAAACGTTTTCCTCCGGAAACAACACCAATCAAATTTACAAACGGATCGTTTGCAACATTGTCCATTCGAAGATTGGATCATCAGGATGCAAAAAAGCTGTGGGGGTTGGGGCAGGGAGAGGGAGAGTCGAGCAAAAACCTCGGATGAAATACCAGACGTGGGGGGTTGAGATGTAGGTTCAAGTACCACAATCTGCCGAGTCTCCGGCCTTCGCGATGGAATAATAAAATTTTATTGGCACGGGAATTGCTCGAGCGTAACCGTCACGAAGCTTAGGGACTTCTGACCGCACGAGTCATCACCTTTATGCGCCTCTATATACGAGACACGTACTTGGCTCTCGATGAAACGAAAACAAAAAAAAAAACGGAAACGAAAACAAAATCAAACAAAAAAGATAGTAGTGCTTCGGATGAACCGCTTCGTCGTGGATGCACCGTGTACCTAGAGCGTGGCTAATAAACACGTAGGTAATCATGCCGTTTGGATCGCGACGCGGGGAAGGGATGAAGAGCTCCGCTCCGAGCGAGAAAGAGATTAGAGGCAACGGCATGGAAAAAAAGAAACCAAAAAAAAAGAAACGTGTATATGTATACATTCAAGCACGTAAATTAGCTGATATGGTGCATGATCCGAAGGTCAGATGATCAGCACCAACCTGTAGGATCAGCCTACTTCGTTATCCCACTCTGATCCCAATTTATATGGCCTTATCAACTCACGAAGGAGAAACGAGGAAACGTCATAATTCACGAGAGATTATCCACAATTGATTATCATCTTGGTTAAACTGAGACATCTTGGATGTTGACTTTCGAATGAGCCCTACGTTATCCTTTTTTCCACGAGAACTCAATCCTCCGGTAGTCTCGTTTGGAGGTTTCTTATCTCCTCGATCAGGTGTTTTTACCGATGTGATTCAAACGTTCTTCAGTATTTATGGACTGAGAATGAACCAGAGTATCGTCGAGTTGCCAGTTGACACGGGTGAGGACATCCACTTGCTTTCCAACGGCTGCAAACGAGCTATCGTCGATTGCTTGAAGTACGATGGTTTCGAAGTGCAAAAAAGTACATGAAGTTTTAAAGTACATCTTTCTTTTATTTCCTTGGTCTTGGAACTTCGGAAAATATTCTTCACGCCATTGATTCCTAATTCTAGATTCTTAAATCAGGGCGTCAAATAATCATGCAGGGCATGCCTATTTGTCAAATGAAATTTGGGCTAATGCAATGTCATTACTTTCGTTGCGTTCCAACAATCCCAACAATCTCATCATTCCCTCTTTTCTCGAACTGTCAACTGCCAGCTGACAAGCATTGGGTCTGTCGACTCATACACTACACGGATTTTTCTATCCTCATTACTCGGTACTTTTACGAAGTGTTTACCGATACGGTGCTGCACTGGTATATCCATTTTTATTGCAGGTCGATTAACGGCGACCTTCGCGTAAATAGGAAGAGAAGGGGAGGGAGAGAAAGAGAAAGAGAGAGGTGTAAAGGTGAAGTGCAGTTTGTATTGTGTATGTGGGTGTACACGTGTTTATCTGCATTGTCTTGTTGGCAACGCGCAGTGTACAATGCCTCTGTGCAAGTTCGTAACCCATGAAAGGGAGGGAGAAAGATAAAGAGAGAGAGGGGGAGAGGGGAGGAGAGTTCACAGGATGCGGGAAACGTTAGATTAGAGTTGCTAGTGCGGTTTACCTGGAGTCTATACAAAGGGAAAAAAGGAGGTAAGATGGGCCGATACTGTTCGTAGGGCACACCCACAGCAACTACTCGATACCTACCGACGTTTCCCGGTTCTTTATCATTGATTATCCGGCGTACGGTTTCTTTTCTGTTAACCCTGACGAGGAAAGCTATCTAGTAATATTATGTACCTCGATGTTCGAGGATCGAGGCTTCCGCTGAGAAAGTTTGCTGTGGACTTCGACGCTGCATCACCATCATCATCATCATCATTATCATCGTTGCTACCATAGCCTTCATCATCATCATCGTCTTCGAAGGAACGGGCTTAGCATCGTCTCGATTGCGAGAATAATACTATCCGTTGCTCTCTTTTTACTTGCGAACGGACGTATCACGTGGACACGTCGAGTAATTATACAGCACCGTACGTGCAGAGAATTCTGATTTGTTCGTTTATTAATTAATTTGAAATTTCCATGGACGAGGTAGCATTTTCGGAAAATCGACTCCGTTGATTCATTCTGGAGGTATTAGGTTGATGAAGACTCCTATGGACCTAGAAATATGCTTTGGTCTGGTCGGAGAGATGCTTGTCACTGATTTTCTAGAAAGGAGCAACCCAAACAAGATCAAGCAAGCCCTAGTAGTCGTATGTGTACTCGGGGTGATGTGTCGAGCACTTTCGCAAAGCGTAGATTCTATTTGGTGTATCAAAGCGGACTTGAGAATGAGGTCTCGTTGGAGGTATGTGATTTGGGTCGAGTCATTGCGACAATGCGCTTTGTGTCGCGCGAAAAGTGGAACCTCCGGTACCACTATTCTCCCTGCCGGTATCTATCTCTTCTCTCTTCTCACTCTCGTCTAGACATTCCGAATTCGAAAGTCGATACGTAGCTTCGATGACGTTGGAAAAGCTATGCTGGTATAGTGGTCTTAGCCGACCAAGATCCTTTATCTGTGTTTGTCTGAACCAAGCGGCATTGATAAATCAATCATCATGCTGTAAATGTGTCATTAAGACGATCTTCGAGGTAGTCGATTGGGTTTGTTAGGGTTCGTCACTTTGGCTATTCTGGCCAACCGAAGCTAGCTAGCAACCTCCTCTATCTTCCTTTTTGTCTTTTTTTTGTTGTTCGTTAATCATCTTATTGTCGAAACGAAGGCACATCTATCAATCTTCACACCTTCAAACGTGTCATCAAGAATATCTTCGAGCCAATTGGTAATCGCGTAACTCCGGTGGTTGGTGTAATTCCGCAGCGGCAGTGTGTACCAATTAATCGGCGTAGCCGCGTAGTTGGCTGAACGTACGTTTGAGAGTTATCCTTGTCTAGCCGAGGGATTCCGAGGTTGAGAATCGAGCACGCCGAGCCGACGACATGCACACAACAGGCGATAGGTTAGTCTTCCTGTACTCATTAGGCAGCGTTTATCTTGAAAGAGAGGTACGAACAGCAAGAGAGAGAGAAAGGGGAAGGGGATAGAGCGCGACGGGTTAAACGATTCCGTGCGATCCTCTTGGCGGAAGGATCGATCGGCTATACCGCTACATATACTCGTTTGCTATCGTGATACAGACACAAATGTACGCGCATGTACGTAGCGGTACGCATACCAAGGACAACGATGGATGACTGAGAAAAGAACATCGCGCAAGGCCCACTAGCGTCCATCGACCCTTGGACACAGGCGACCACGTAGACTTCGGTCGTCACGACGCATTTCCGGTGAGAAAGCACCGTAATGTATATATACGTATTTAGTAAGAAGAGATCATGTGACCGGAAGCATCCCGAACGTGTTGGGTCTTCCTCATCGATCTCTCCGTTTCTCATCATCCGTTGGCTCTGCTGATGAAAAACTGGATCCATTGAGGATTTGCCTTGTTAAAGGATGATCGTCTAATTCTAGAGCCGCTTTTCTCTGGTGTCCCGATGATGCGGGACAACCAGAAGTTGATTAGGATCACGTGATATGATCGGAATGTCAGGATCTTAAGGGGAGCCGAGGAGTAGATCTTTTCGTGGCCTTCGGAAGTTCAAAGTTCGACCGTTAGATCGCTCAATTCTTCGGATCGGTACTTTCAAGTAAGAACTTTAGAATGGAATGACAAGGTGTGTTACGCGGGTTCCCGTTTTAACCCTCCACCGAGAAAGGCGGAGGATCCATCCGAATTGGTATACTATTTTTCAATCTTCGCGTATTCGATTTTTGTTTTTTTTTTTTAATCAGTCGGTTCTTCCCAGCGGGATATTGAATAGAAGTAATTTTACTCTCATGTCTGCGTTCATTTTTTTTTTCTATGGACATTCATCAATCGACCGCGAACCGTTAGATGTGCCTCTTTAGATGCCTGTTACTCTCAGAAGGGATCCCGACAATACGCATTCTTACGAATCACCGTGTTGACCCGTGCGTGTCTAATTTCAGAAGGAAGTCATGTTTTTCCAACTTTGTTCCGGGCGGGGAAAGATATCGGATAGAAATGTGCTATGTTCATGGTGCTACCTATTTGGGCGTAATGAGAGGGATCAAAGAATACTTTCCGTCCTGAAGCGTAGATTTCAGGAAAAAATATATCGATATTATAATCAATGATGACGAAGATACGAACATTTTTACTCGCACGTGCTCTTCCATCGATCTTAGCCACATTGCGTATCGCCCCTTTGTTTTCGTCCGGTACGATGTTTTCTCACTTGTCCAATGTGCATCCACTCGGCAGAGTTGGTCGGCCTACGTTATGCAGCAGGTAGAGCCAGTTTTCTTGACTTCCTTGTGCCGACACAAGAAAAGGGCTGGCGAGGCCCCTCGTCGAGAAGGACGGAGTAGGATTGAAGAAGGAAACGTTGCCAACAAAGTGCGAGTGCCAGACAAATCGAGAGAGAATCTCTGCGGGAAGTTTTCCATGCTTCGACTAGCGTGAAATGCACGCATCCTCCTCGCCTAGCTCACTCAAAGTGAAGAAAGTACAAGTATGAGAAAGAGAAGGTGGGACGGGGGAGAAGAAAAGATGGTTTGCAAATTCTCGATGATGGAACGAACGAGGAAGGCAGGAGCGTAAAATTCTAGAGTCCTTCAACTACTCTTTCAGTATTTTCAACGATCATGAAAATGTATTCAGTGCCACAAATACGTAGAGTATTCCGAGATTCACGTTTCTTCATTGTAGGATGAAAGACCGGGATATTTCAAGGCGAAAAGTCCTTACACGTTTTTTTTCTCCGACCCATCGTTCTTCAGATATCGATTAATACGAGAGATCCAATCCGGTGCCTCGAACCAGCGGTGGGGGTTCAACCTGGGAGCGCCACTTCCCACCCACTCGCATCAGATAGGTTGGGGTGTAGGTGGGGAGCACCTCAGAGCACCCGATTGGCTATCATTGTTTCATTGATATCTCGGCAACGGTACACCGGAGAGAAAAACGGATAAAGGCTTTTCTCTTCGTAATTTCAAGATCTAGCGATTCCGTAAAAAAATCTGCATTTTCTTTTTTTCAGACACCGAATGTACGAATATATTCGTATATACATCGAATAGTGCATTTCGCTTGATTGCGTTCTCCCATTCTTGTTCTCTGAAGAAAGTAACAGTGCATAAAGTCGCGGTTTATCGGCCCCTGGGACCGTCGGGTGCGTGTGCACCTTCGTTCGTGCGGACCTTCGATTACAGGCTGCAGAGGCAAAGTTCTCGCTCTGGGGCCCAGCACAACGGGGGCCCCAGCGGCTAACCGAAGGGAATAAAGGTCCAAGTCGACGCAAGCCCGCATAAGTGGCCCGAGACCATCAGAGAAGGTCGATGCACTTGGTCGTACGGTTTGCTCCCCGACTCTTCTGTAGTTCCGGCCCGGCGAACTTCTCCATGAGGGTACCAGGACCCTCATTCTCCTCTCCATACGAGACACTCGTATCCTCCTCCTCCCACTCTTCTCGTTCCCTGCCTCCACGGCCCTTGTTTTTTTCCCTCTTGACTTTTGGTAACGATCCCATTGTTGCTGCGCTCGTTCCTTCGTCTTCACTGGTTGAACGATGTGCAAAGAAAAAAAAATACCTTTAGAAAAACTCCGCTGAAAAGGCTTTTGCCTCAACTAATTTCCTTGGAGATTGCGAACGAGTACACCGGTACTCAAGATGGCAACAATTACGTATAATAATAGCCTTGGAGGAATTGAAACTCGTACTTTTCTCTTACACATTCCTCATTTACGATCATCGCCCTCGTGTATTCATATCCATCTTTATTCCCAAGCAACGAATGTTGTACCCAGATAAACCATTCGAATGAGCCAACGGGGATGTCGAAGCTTTATTCGAAAATTCCACGTTTAAGCTTCACTGGTGCGTAATAAAATGTTATCGCTGGACGTGACGTCCTGTCTTCGTGAGGGAGGCACTGAGGATACCTCGTGTATCATACACGATTGGCTTGTAACGACGAGACAAGGAGCGTGAGTGAGGACGCGTACCAGGGTCGATGGCATAACCGACCCAACGGTAGCTCTCACTGAGTGCACACACACCCGCAATCAAACTACGTCATGTCGCCTTCAGTGTGCTAGTGCATCTATCCCGTCATTTACATGCGCGTTGCGTTCACGCGTTTACCTGTGCCTTGCTGCATGTACTTGTGCAATTCAAAAGTATATCATCGGGTGACGATTTGTTGGTAGTTGGATCTTCATACTGATGCTGTTCTATTGATGTTTCATCAGTGACGACTTTGCTGATCGGATCAGCCGTCCATGAGAAACCTGGATGCAAACTGGATAACAGCCTCGGCAGGCCTTAATTAATGACGGTTGGAAGACAATCTGTTGCAAAGATAAAAGTTCCCCTTCTTTTTCCAAGTCGTGAACGCATATTACTTAACTTTATTCATTTAACTTTTACATCAGTCGGTCGATCGATTCCCGGACTCTCCAAACGATCTCAAATATTTGGGTTGTCCGTTAGGTTGACACGATCTTTTTTTTTACCACGTGATGCATAATTTTACATTCCATCTGACTTACTAAGAAAAATTGGAATACATTTTTATTTATATTTATTATATGAATACATTCATTTGATAAGGAACGTAGTTTTGATTTAAAAAAAGACTGACTCTGAGATGTTAATCATTGTTTGGATTCGTTAACTCACTCTCGGGGATAGATGATTGCTTGTGTTGGATTTGTTTGGGTTTAAGAAGGTTTATTTGATTAGAGAATGTACTTTTGATAAAAAAGGGTCACTCTGGTTGATGATCATCCGGGTTGGTTTGGTTTTGGTGCCGGCATGGGTGGCTCATTTCGGAGCCTGGTTTTGACGACACGGTAGGACCGTAAGAATGACACTACAAGGATATTAGGAGAGTAAAAAGAAATCAGAGTGCCAACGTTAAGTGATCGCTGATTGGAAGGTTCAGCGTGCACCAAGCTCGTACCGTATTTATGCACACGGCTATAGACTGCCACTGATTGCTCTCGCCTCTATCATGAGAATTTATTCATTCATGATGGATGAAAGCTCCTCCGCGAGCATAGAAGAGCGAGCACCGCTCGAATCGTGAACGAAAACGATTTAGCCTGAGTAATAGGAGTTACTCTCTAATCGCGTTGACCTTTCATACGTTTCACTGATGATCCGTTCCTTTGCGAATCAAACGAGGCTATAAAAAATAATGTGCAACGGCCTGCAGCCTGCATTGATGTTCCAACTAAAGTTCAACAGCGCATAGTCGTCTATCGGGAATAATATTTAATTTTTTCATTTTTTCCTTTGCTGGAACTATAATGAAGAATGCTAGAGGACAGCCCAGTGTTTTATGAAATTGCCAATGGCTCTATAGACGAGATTTAAAAAATCATGGTCAAAATATGATTTTAAAAAAATTAAGTAGATGAAAGAAAACAAAATAAATCAATGCAGTCTAGACTTATATTTATCGAAATTTCAACATCCGGCTTATCAGGTAATCAAATATTTTGTTTCAATACGTGTATTTTATTTTCGTGTACAAGGCCAAAATCGGTGTAACAAAAGCACGTGAATTATAAAAAGTTGACTTAGAACAAACGAGGACACTGCAATGTGCATTTTTTTTACTCGACGTAATTTTATCGAGTTTCGTACGGTAGCGCAGCTGTTAGGCCCGCCGAGCAAATTTACCGAGCACCGCTCGGGCGTTCATTTTCCCGATCCACCCGGTGCTCTTATCTTCGCGTATACGGATATGAATATGATGAGAGGTATCCGTGGATACGAGAGAAAGAATGCGTGGGACGAGCTCGTGTTTTCATTGTTCCTACTTTCTCTCTCTCTCTCTCTCTCTCTCTCTCTTTCTCTAGCCTATCCAACTGCTCACATACTCCATGCGGTATTGGCGATTATGGTACCCTATGTTCTCTCTTTGCTCAAGGTACACACTCGCGCGCCCGCTGACACGCACTCTTTCTTTTTTGCCCTGAAATACGCAATGGCGTAGCTAGACGATTATGGCGAGTTTGAGCTCGCGACACACCTACGTTACTTCCCTCCGTGGAGTACTCGGAGTCTCGAAACATCAACGCTCTCTTCTCCCTTCGCTGTATTAACGCATTCACTTTGTCACGATAAACACTTACTGCCTGGGTGGTCGTATCGGCCCAAACTATCGGACCCATCATTATGACGGTTCTTGGTAGTCACTATCGTTTTTTCGTCAAAGCCGTTGTCGAGTTATCCTCAAGTGTCTTCTCAATGAGTATTGGGGAGGTATCCAACGAGCCTCGGTGGAAACAATACAAATGAGAAGGTTACAATAAATAAACAAAAAAGTCAGATATCCTGATCATTAATCATCAGGTTTTTCCAAATTACTTAAGGATTTGAAAAAAATCGCCGAATTCTTAAAAATTTGAGAATTATTTGGAACAAAATAAACATTTCTGTGTTTGTTTGGGTTGATATCGTTCTAAATGACGATTTCGATTAATCAGCAGAAGTAGTTAATGGTATCAGTAAAATGGACTCGATAGTATTCCAGGAAGCTTATTCCATGTCTACTGCCATGTCGATGATAATAGGGTCGAAAATATTGCATTCTGTAATGAGTAGTCTGGAATGATCCTGTAGCCTACAAATATCCGCGAGTGAGGTTTCCAGTCCGGACAATAAAATTATAGGAACGTCGACTGGTGAGAGTAGAAAAAATGTCGTTCCTCCGGGTTTCTCGGTGAGTTCCGCGTCAATGGGAGAGCCCGTGTGTATGATAATAAGTATGCAAGCGCATTGCCATTGTGTAGGCTTGTAGTCCCGGGTTGAAGACGCGACGTGGAAGAAGAAAAAAAAACAGAAAGGAAGAAAAAACGGTAGGGAAAAAAAGAATCGTGACGGAGCCGACGTCGACCGCAGGGAGAAGGGTTATCGTTTCGGAGAAAGGTACGTGCTCCTGCTGTTCTTCCTGCTGTTGCCCGGTATGATTTTCTGTTTCCATCGTCTGCCACGCTGTCGCCATTTACAATAGTTGATGCTACCATGTGTTTCTCCTCCCTGCTCATATCCATACTCCGTCACCCCAACTTTCTCTGTCGTGTATAAAACTCACATCTATCCGAGGGCCTGCCACCGTTTGATCTCGACATGACGTTGCGCAAGCAACTTTCGTATTCTGACGAGGAATCGTCCCTTCCATGCCCGAATGGACGTTCTATCAGGATTGCCCATCGATCCGACCTAACTTTAAATTCCGTGAAAATCCTCCAGGAGGTTGGATAGCTTCGCCCAGATTAGGTGAACCAATTCGAGTTTGGATTTACAACTTGGTTGAACCCAAACAAACCCAAACAATTCCAGTTGGCACCTAGAGCTTGGTTGAACCCAAACAAACCCAAATAATTCGACTTGGGACCTAGAGTTTGGTTGAACCCAGACAAATCCAAACAATTCGAGCTGGGACCGAATCTTGCTTCAGAATCTGATGATACTACTTCGGCACTGTTAGCATTGGTGCTGATCGAAAAGCTACTGGTCTTAATAATTTATTTCAGATGTACCATCTGTCACATACTTTTTCCTGGCAATTCAACGTTCCTCGCTAGCAGATTGATGATCCAAGGCTGGAATTTTCTCGCTCGATTCCACCCGTATAGCGAGAATCTGCTCCTGGCTATCATCAATGATCCACGTCATTGAAGCAACATCGAACAACTGCTAGCACGATGATGATGCGTGTATCATTAGAGCTCGGAAGAATCGCGGTTTCCACTCGCTCCCGGGAGATAGTTCACCAGAATTGCGGGAATCTCCGCGATTTCCTCCACAATTGGCACCTGCCCGACGAATAGGCACGCAACATTGGCGCCCTGCAATATCGATACGTTCAAATTGATGGGATAGAACTCGGATTGCTGGAAAAATCAGCGGGAGAGAGATTTATATGGAGTGAGAGAAAGAGAGATTGAGTGAGAGAGAGCGAGAGAGGGAGAGAGAATGAGAAAAGTATACACATATTCATAGGAAACGTTTCGCGCCGCATATGCCCTCAGGGAACAATGACTCTGTTCCACTTATGGCCCACCAACTGATAGATCCAGAAGTAATAGGTGGTGCATTCAATAAATGACTTGACGAGTGTGATTGCCGATGAATTCGATAGGCTATAATGAAGCCTGGAAAAGCGTCAGTAGCGATAAAGTGTCGATTCGTCAAATAGCGAGGCAAGCATTCGGATGGCGAGCAAAGCATGAGAGAACGAAGGATAGTTGGTTAGCAATCCAATCACGCGAGCATCAGACGGGCAGACACGCAACAGGAGTACGGCTCTTCCGGGATCTGATTACACATGAGACTGAAATCTTTTTTTTTGTGTCTCAAAATCATTTGATTCGATCCATAATAAAATTCGATCAAAAGAATGACTAATTTGGTGAAACCCAAAATTGTTTCGAATTTTCCAGGCGAGGTCGCGGAGTTGAAGAGCTTCGTGCCAATTCGAACAGCCGTGCGCAGAATCTTGTGTAGTAAATGATAGACGACCTCCGGTTTATTTGTTGCGTTCTACAGTTGATCGGGTTTTTCAGTGTCCGTTTCTTCTCATAACCCCCAAACGATAAATCTACTTTCTAAGGTTTATACATCGGTGCATCTTCCGGAGCAATTTGGAAGGCTCACCCATAATCGGCAACGCCATCTTACGATGTTAGACAGCATTAAAGTTTTGTAGGATTGGTATCCAGTGTCAGTTAGCGGTATTAGAGGTAGACAGCAGCCGTACATTTACATTGGCAGTAATCGAGAGACTAGCAGTGACCACTATCATCATTACCTATCCCCACCCCCCCTCCTCTAGTCGAAGATACGATCAAACTGGCTGTAATAACAGACAGCAAACGTGGAGATCTCCGGTCTCTACTCGTCGTCACCATGGACATCCTCGTCGTCGTTGTCGTCGTCGTCGCCATCGTAGATGTCGACTCTCCGAGGGTCGAGGTTCCTCACCATAAACACGTTATACACGGGTTTCCGAAGAGCTTTGAAATACCCTATTTCGTTCTCGTGCATTCTCCCTTCGCACGATGTATCCAAGGGTTCCCTACACGTTTATTAAATTACGCGTAATTATTGGTTCACTGCAACGTTCACCGCAATCGTCTTAGCATAATTTGAGGGACGGTACGAAAAAGAGCGTTGCCCATAATAGTCTTCCATTTATTCGTTTATTCCGCGATACGTCCAATTGGCTCATTATGCGGAACGCCACTCTTCCTGCCCACAGAAGGAAATCATCGCGATCATTCCATTCGCGATGAGGCTTTAGACCTCACTCGGTCTTCTTCTGCTCTCTCTAAGAAAGGGAGAAACGATAATCCTTGCTTTTTCACAATCCGTCCTATTATGGATTCGCCGTCATAAACCTTCGACTGTATCATTAACAAAGCGTTATCTCTGGCTTATTAGTTACTGCGCGATCACTAATAACTCCTGTGATCGTATCTCGATGTATAGGGAATGAGAAATTGTACGTAGCCTGGGGTCCTGTATATCCAGAAGTAATTCATTCAACTGCTGGACCAGACTTACAACGTTCCAGCTTGACTGCATTTTTTGCTACTCTTGGAAAGTTCACTGTACAGGTTTTCACGTCTAGACGCAATCCGGCTGATGTACATTCTTCGTATATCCGGAACTTAGTGCCTTTGGGCTTTCTTGTGTTACAGATTCGATTGGACCGAAGGACTCAAGCAGAAAGAGGAGGCGGATAGAGATCTGGAGGTACAAAGTCCGAACGTTTCGAAACGTAATAATCAACGATCTCCGACAATGAGTCTTTGACTAATCAAAATTCGTAGCCGGCATCAATGCTGAATCAGATGGAAATGATGCATACGCTCGAACGGTTATCGCGAGTGCGGCAGATGATATTATCAACGTTCGTTGGCGGGGACAGCACTTTCGCGATGACGAAAGTGAACAGTGAATTTTCCCTGCGAAATCTACACGAGCCTCGCTGGTATCCGTCGAGTTCATTTGCGATTAGAGTAATGAGTAAACGAGTGATTCGCGATGAAAACTAGATTATAGCGAGGTTGAAAGATCAATGCGAGCGAACACGAAATTACAACGAAAATTAGATGAGCAGTGACAAGAATGCCATAATAATGACCAGATTTTCGTGGTTTTTAATTAAGTCATATACGTTATATGTTTAACTTCGTGAGATTTAGACCTACGGATGATTCCACATTCCAGTATCAAGAGTGTCTTATTCAATAGTAACCGCGCACCAATCGTTAGTTGTTACTGTGCGACTCGAGAAAATCCTGTCGGTTCATAATCATCAGGATCATTAGGATCAACGCGAGGACCATGATGTGTACATGTTTCAAGGCTGGCACTTCACAGAAGAACTACTTCGCCCAGCATATTTTCGAAGATTGTAAGCTACTGGTCCAATCCTATGTAACAGTGATCATTTATTGAAACGGCTGATTTTTCACTGCCCCGGGTACTTTATTCGAAGAGGATATTCAGGTTTTCGCAACTTTGCACAGTCTCCAACACTATAGCCCCTTCGAAGTCTAAGAGAACCAATGTGATACAACAGATGTTTCGAAGTACCGGAACCGAAGTATTGGGTCATTTCGTCGTTCAAAGATGGAAGGTGAAAGACATCTTTCATCATTGTTGTCTATCTCAACAAGGAAACCGGCCGGATTTTCCTCATGGAAACTTTAATTGATCAGCTATCGCGTTAGGCTGAAATGATGAAAGACGTAAACGGAGGGAAAGAAACTTGTTTGCGTGGAGCATCGTCATTGTAGAGGTTTTTACGACCACGAATGGAAAGTTCGAAGGAAACACGAGCTGAACTGTCGGGACCACCCTTTGGTGACTAGCGTTCCCAAACCATATCAACTGTGGTATCTGGACCTAAGTCTCATATGTTTTCTTTTTTTTTGTTATTGTTGTGATTACAGACATAGATAAGAAACAAAACACGATAAACTTTTAAGAGTAGAATAGGCTAGCCTTTTTTTTCCAATTGCGTGAATAAGAAATGATGAGAGCGGTTGCGTTTGTCAGAGGAAGACGGAGAGGGAATGAGAGGGGGGTAGTTAACCGGATCTTTGATGACGGAGCATCGTACGTAAATGCCGGAGATACCGAAACACACATCGAATAATCGTTGAAGGCTGATGGGGAAAATAGCGAGTCGCTGATCTTCCCTGAATGAAGGAAGTTAAGTGAGAGTCAAGTGGCCTTTGGAGATCAACTTCTTTCACGGCCATAAAGAGCCAGGAAAGGAATACTATTTATCATGCTGATAAGAAATAATGTCCGTTATTTTTGTTTCGTAATTTCTTTTTCTAATTTACGGTACGCCAGCTGGAGATACAGCGAAAACGAAGGAATTAGCGTTTTAAAATCTGTATGATAGATCTCGAAGTGTAGATTCGTCGAGAATTTGATCATAGACGTATTACCGTTGTTTAGTGAGTTTTCGGACGAAGGCACTCGGTCCCCTTTACGATCGAACTCTCTGCGATATATTGCTGTTATTATTTTTTTTTATTTGGTAATGTGAGCCAATATTCGCACGGCGATGTTCTCAGGAAGATATTGCCACGATAACGAAGCAATCCCCAGATCATTATATCCCCTGCACATTTATCCGTTTTGACTTGGCCTAACTTATATGAAAAAGGGCTCAGGGCTAAATCCCGATCAACCTCCATCTGGTCTTGTTCAATTTCCCCTATAAGAGAAATGATTTATTTGGTTTTCGTGGCAAAGTGCTTCGCAACGTAAGGGTCGAGGATCGCGGTGCCTTCAGTAACTACGATGGTCGACGTTGATCAGGGATCGCAAGAAGGGTAGATTACCATTTTTGTGATTCCATCGACAGTCGTTCGTTTCGTTCTCTCTTTTTTTTGTTTGTTTTTTATTTGTCCCTTGTCTGTAATACCTTACGTAATGCTTATATAGAATAGCTTAATGTATAACCCCCTTAAGAGTGTTTCAATAAACGACTGTGAAATCAGAAAATCGCCTTTTTTTGTGCATTGTTATCTATACGGTGAGAGGGGATTATGAGGCTGTCGGAGAAGTCTTGTACTTATGGGAGTCGAGCGGGAATGTTTTCTGCATTGCCGAAGTTCATTTGTCCAGCAGAACTTCTTTATCGGCTGGTTTTCTTATCGACTATTGGTAAGTGGTGGTCCAAATCGGAGAGTCTTAAAGATCCGGCAAAACTTTTTTTTACCGACTTCTGGTACTTGACTTTCTTACCGATGGATTTTGATGGTAATCGACTTTTCAACGGTGGAGGACTCAGGATCCACCAGGGCTTCTTACCGACTGATTGTAATTGATTTTTCAACGGATGAGTATAGAAGATTCACCTAGTATTTCCTACCAGCAGTTGGTACTCGATTTTCTTACTGCCTGTTGATAATCACTGTTGTTGTTCAAACGCCTTACCAACTGTAGGTATTCGGAATGATCGGAAAGATTTTCTCGCTGCTTTACCATTGGGCGCTGTTTCTTACCAACGGATAATAAACGGCCAGGTGAATGCTTCAAATCCAGTCGTGAATTTTAACCTCACGTGTACTCAGCTGTCAAGTATCCTTACCGACCTGACTTCAGGATCAAATGGGAGAACTCCTTTGCTCATTATCGTTTATCGATGCTATAATTATCGATGCAGGTAGCTGAGTTTATCCGTTATCGACTGCTGATTCAAAGATGCCGAGCTTGTCTCGTTGAGGCGTGCGATATGAAATTTAAATTTGCCATCGAGGAAAAATGACTTGGTTTTACTTTGAAAAGAGAAATATGAGTAGAAAATCGTACACCGGGGTTCTTGTCAATCAATATTTATTGCAACGTTAATAGCTTTAGTAGTTCATTGCTCGTAATTAAGAGTCACCTACATTGGGCTTTTCGGCAAAATAATCAACAAAAAATGTCTTTTTGCGAAACGTTGTGCAACAGTTCCAACGGAGGCTTCGAGCAGCATGCGCACAATAATTTGTCGATAATAATTGTATCAATAATTACGATATTCAGTATTTACAGATTACTATACAGATATAATGTGACGTTCGAATTTTTCTTGACGCTTCGCTTACTTTTTGTTTATACGACAAAACGACGATTTCACAGTCGTCGCATACGGCCCTTTCATACATCAACACTGACATTCAATAACATTACTTCAATACGCGCACCATACCGATTTGAACGCCTTAAGGGTGCCTCGACCGAGCTAAAAATTTGATTTAATCAGAATATCAAGACATCCAGAAATGTATAAACAACAATAATTTGCGAAGTTATCAAAAAAATATATATATACATACATTAAAAAAATAAATTACAAAAACGTATTTTTATTCGAACATTCATTAAACAGATATGAAAAATTAAACAGATATGAAAAAAAACCATTATTCATATTCATTAACAATACATTACTGAAACCAATGCGTAAAGTATAAAACACAAAATAATTAATTTCTTTTACCTTTAACTTTTTATTTTAATAAATAAATGCAAAAATTAAAAACAAAAACAATTTTGCGAAATTTAAATGTAAAAAAGGTGTACTTGCAACGACAATAAATGAAATGACGATCTTTCGAAAAACAAAAAAACGAGAAATAATAAATTTAAAAACTTGTCCAACCCCTTATTCACCGTGATCCCATTTCGAACGAATACAGATGACATTTCCCGTACCATGGAATATTTCACCATGTTTGCTTCGTAAAAAAAAAGTTCGAACTTGTCCCCATGCCTGTACACACTCCAATCTTTTTGCATTACACACAGATGCGCATCGTTTCTTTCAGCTTTGAGTACAAGACGCGCCGTTAACGCTTTTGTTTTTGTTATTTTTTTTCAACTCCGAATGTTTCCCTTTAACGGTGAAAAACGCGAGGGGACTGCGCAAGCGCAAAACACATTGCACAAGGGGTTTGCTGCGACGTCAATGAATTTTAATGCGACGATGAAAGTCGCCTCCACCCCCCTCCCCCGCCGTCATCGTCCCAGGACGACAATACGCTCGACGCGGCAGGATACACATATAGATACGTATATCTGCTCAGAACAGGTAGACGCTCGAGTAGGACGAGTGTGTGACACGAAGAAAGAGCTGAATCGCAGTTAATACGGTGAGCAAGCAACGACGGGGGTCCTCGTAATACGTTTTTGCAGCGTTCCACTGGTCGTGATGCACCGCCGCTTGCTTCTCCCCTGTAATCAGTCAAAAGAGTACGAAACGGAAAGAAGCATAACGCGGAAGAGAGGAGAGAGAGCGAGAGAGATCGAAAAGAATGAAGAGAGAAAAAGTGATGCCGTTGGGTGAAGAGCAATTTCCGTTTTTTCTTTTTTTTTGGTTTCATACGTATACGTCTCGACCCCCTTCAGGATCCCACGATCTTTTATCGCTGGAACGCAAAGTGCACGCCAGACGGTCATTGTCGAGTTTGCGAAGAGCTTTTCGAGCTCCCTCCACTCTCCCCCCCACCATCGCAACGCCATCTTCTATTTTTTTAATTTTCATTCCCCGTCTCCTCGTTTCGTATTCCATTCTTCGTCTTCAACTTCACCAGCTCGCAAAACGGAGTGGCAAATTGAAGCCCGATCCCCTTCAGGGAATTCGACCGGTTCACCACTCCATCTGGCGGTTGTTCATACTCTCTTTCTCTTACTCGGGATCCAGCAATATGCTTTGCTCGAAATCTATCTTCCTCTCTCCCCATTTCTTTTTCCAGCTTTCCATCCTTTATCTTACTACCCCAGACACAAACGAGTGTCCTGAAAAGTGAGTTTGAAAACTGGTGGAAAATTGAATAGCCGAAGGCGCGGGATCGCGAGGTTGTCTCTAGCTAACTCCCGGGACGATCCAATGCAAGAACGAACCAAAGAATTATAGGGATCAATTTTTATCTGTCAAAAAAATAGGTTGCCCCACTTGCTGTCTATCTGGTTATTCGGTTTGCGTTTTTTTTTTGTGATCTTGCTTTTTTCCTCCCTCTCTCTTTTTGGAAAGAGACCAACTGTTGTTTGAAGTGTTTCTGCATTCCCTCAAGCTATCTGTGAAAAGCGTTAAACCCTTGGCTGGTGCAAAAACCGCTCTACTTTCAAGCTCGGTTTAACTCGGAAACTGCTGGATGAATTATATAACCAGAAGTGCCAGTGAGCGGATTTAACGTTACGTTTCACTTCTTATTTAACTCTCTTTTTAATTTGCAATGTAGTTTAAAAAAAGGATTGCAGTTTTGGTCTATAAATTTAAAAAAATTATATTTATTATTATTTTTTTTATCACATTGACAAACAAACTCCATAATAATCAATCAGGAATACAATAAATCAAGTAATGATAACAACGATTATTCATTATTATCATTACTTTAGTTATTTTATTACTGATTAATTATTATGCAGTGTATAAAGCCCATAATTCGCAGTTAGGTTAGATTCTTCGATATAATATTTAGATTCACATATATATCTATATATTTTCTATATATGAATCAAGGACTTCATTGATCCGTAATTTTTTGAAATGAACAAAATCATTAAAACACACAAATATTCCACGTTCCGATTCTGAATGCACAGAGGTATTAGTGGCTATACGTATAACGGAGAGCTGAGTCGATAAAACCGCTCTAATCCAGTGCTCGACAGAGGAGAAGTAATCATCCCGGTAGGTCGAATGCATTAGCATGTTGATTAGGACGGTTGTGTAAACCGGACAGATTCACGTGACGGGCACACTTACTGCGGTTATACGCGAACGTACTGTGTCTGACTAATGTGAGAGTCAGAACTACTGATGCATCAGCAGCGACACCAAGAGCCTGGTTAAGACGTATCCTTAGATCTCAGGCTAACGTGTATGCGGCGTGGAGAGAGTGGCTGTCGAATTGATGCGAAGCTCTAAGCCTCGACGAGAATTGCATGCAGGAAGGAAGATGGCGGGGGGAGGGGGAGTTGGTTGGGTTGACGTTGCATGAAAACTTCATTGGACGAAGGCCAATGAAAAGTGGATGTTGGTTGATGGATGTTTTGGACGGAAGTGGTGTCAAGAAGGATAGAGGAAAAAAAGAATGACTGTCGGATTGCTGAAGATTGTATTAGCCCATGATCGGTTCTTACCGTTGAGAACGTGAATGTGAACAACGGTGCTGGTGAACTGTCCGAGAGAGCAGGTGTACTCCCCGCTATCAGTCTTTTTGGCACTTGCGATGTGCAAACCGGTTATCAGCTCGTCGTTCGAGCTGAAAGCAGAAATCACCTCGATTGAATTCCGATAGTGCCGAACTTCGAACAAGATTACCATAGGAGTTCGTTCCTCAGACGTGGACGATTACGGAAATTGTGGCAATTTGCAACTATACTTTGAAAAAAAAAAAGTGCGGTTGCTGAAGGTAATAGACAATTTGGCGTTTGGCAAGTGTATCAAGGACTTTGGATGCTAGCCCGTGAGAATCAACGGTTTCGTGGTTTCACGCTATTTGAGTTCCTACACTCTGCTCTCCTGGCTCAGCTGTTTCGCCAAATGCCGTCAGAGAAGACCGCAACCCGGCTGCTAGATACGGCTGCAACTACACTGTTTACACGCCAGGTGGATCCGTTTACTGTTTCGTGTCGACAGGAGGTAGCGCGCTTCCGTTCTCTCGGTCAGATTACTCCACGAGTCCGGTCTCCTATGATCAGTGACCGTGCTGAGAGAGGTTAAACTTCTCGAGGACTGGATGCGTACAAAGAGGAGTCACGACAAGATGGACAAATTGAATGATCGCCGGACTGTTTAAGCTTCGTTCGCTTCAGTCACCGGTTTTGGATATTTTGACAGATTATCTACATAGGTTCTAATAGGCTGTCATATGATCTGTACGTTTCAGAAGGCGATCTATTAGGCCCTTCAGGTTCTACATGGCTCCAGTAGACTTCTATTGGCCCTTAATTAAATGCTGCAGGTTCTACTAAATCTACTCCATCAACTGTTACAAAATCTCCAAACATCCGTAATGTATACGTTTATTTTTCGTTCCTTACCCGTTGATGTGGTAGACGTTGACATGATCTGGCAAGTGAAGTCCTGCCTTCTTCCAGGTTGGATGAGGTACTTGGGAGTCCGGTCGAGCGGGCTTCACGATGCAGGCCAGTTCAATACCACTACCAGTCTTGTAGTAACGATCCGGCAACTCGTGGCTCGCCTCATCGACGACTCTGATGTCCGGTGCTGAAACAGAAGTTCCCTCCACGTTACAGGACACCCAACATCAATGGCGACAACAACAACGCAAGTGCACAGCCGGTGAACGATCGCAAAATGACGAACAGTTACGACGCTGATGTAGCTATATGAATCTTTGATGATGAAATACGACCGGTCCAGTTGAATTCTTGGCTTTTGTTTGCCTTTGGTACTCTGGTTTTTCTCCCTGCGTCTCCTAGTGAAGATTAATAACTCCGAGGATGAAAAGTGTTTCAGGGGTTGGTGTTTCGGTGGGTTTGTACAGTTCAACGAACCATCGATATCCGTTGCTAATGTCAATTGATTTTCACCAAGCCGGACACAGAGGTTGCATGGGTTACCGGAGGAACTTCTCTAGCCTGCCCCCTCCCTCGCGCTCTCCCTCTGTAGGTCGTTGTATAACCGCGATAAATCGTCGTAGGCGTAATGGACGACGATAAATCTTCAGTAAATTTCGATCCTTTTCAGCGCGATGCCGCTCTGCTACCGGTCGCCAACTCAGGTCTGTATGACGCGTTTCCACTGCGCGCATTGATGACGCGACGGATAGCCTCGGACCTGGGTGTACTATAAACACACATCCGCGAACTCTCGCTCCAGTCACTCTGTCCCTGTTGGCATGTTGTACAGGGTGGCTCGTCGGAATGCAGCCATTCGAGAATTTCAAAATACCAAAGACAAAATTCGAAATGCAGGGCTGCAAGTCTTAGATTTTTAAGCCAAACGGAATGATCCACCGTGATCACTTGATGACTATGGTACATCGAAGAATTTGATTGCCCAATGTAACAGGTGTTTTCGAAAGTTGATAGTACTCATTAAGAGATTGCGCAACCGGAATATTTCATTAAAACTTTAGTGAGCTGATACATATTGAATAGGTAGTTTCGATATGTGTCAATTCGACAATCACTTGTCCGATGTATGGTTGTTTAGTCCTATGTATTCTAAGACCTTTGTCATCTTTCTGACCTCCATGACCTTGCTCATCATCTTTTCGGCCCTCTTCCATTGATCAATCATCCACCGCAGTGATCCACCCGGTATTGTTTATGGTACCAGTTATCGCGCCAGACGCAGAGTCTACCTGCAACGCAACAACTGATCCAGTCCAGGCTTCATCTCTGCAGGTGAACGCAGGAAGCATCGCGTTGATCTGAATTTATCACGCGTAGACGACAGGAGAGCTTTGTACGAGGACGTTAATCATCGGAGTTGCACGTATGCTGCACTCGAGCCAATAAACGTACAACAATATACACATACCTACAACCATCAACGTGTACCTCCACGTGAACGTGACGCTACAACTCGACAGGATGAAATTCCTTGATAAACGCTTTTATAAATGATCACCGTGGAAAATCCTTCAACGAGAAGACTTACGGAGCAACCGTGATCATCGAGAATTCAAGTAATGTCCAAAAATTGAAAGAAACGTTAAATTAGTCGTAAATCATTTTAGACTGGTAAAGAATTCTCAAAACGCCAGCCAGGATTATGTCAAGCCGTGGACAATGTAGGCTTCAACGACCGAGCCATGTAAACGGTTGCTGCTTTATCAATGTAGATTATCGTTTAGCTATTGCGGCCTGATCATTTTCGAGGTTCGAAATCCGGTTCCGTTTTACACCCTCTCCTCCCCCCGGCCGCAGGTGGGATATATTCCAAAATGCAAACGCATATCGGGAACATGTTTTCGAGCGTAGTTCTCTCTTCCGGATTATCCTGAAATCTGGGTATCGTGAATGAATGGGCTGGTGAATTGATTAATGGTCGTTCAGTTATCTGGGCTTTTCCGCGGTTTGGATATATGTTGTTTATAATTGGTGAACGGATGTCAATTATATTTTGGGGAGGATCGACGAATTTGCTCGATCAATTGAAGACTCGGTTTGAATGTCATGCGAATGAGACAGATGAAAAACCGTCAATCTGAGCTCTCGGAATTTCGATGATAACCTGCTCGTGAGCTAAAGTGTAAATTGGAGAAACCTGGAGGACGTACACGGATCAAAGAACACGAGAGGAAAATATGTCCATATTGCATAATACTCTTGGCACATTGGATGACAAATCACCATTTTCGACAATGGCCAAAACTTGACCACTAATGAACACTTAGTTGTCGAGGAACCACCGAGAATACCTGGACATCTGAAAACATGCCGATAATCCAAACGGAAATGTCAACCCTGTTTGGTACGTCGACCTCTCGATTATTTCAAGCTGAACAGCTGATGAGTCAGGAACATCCAATTGAAACTTTAGTACGGGTGCTGTCAGGCCTCATGATGCAGACAGTGGTGTTTGCTTGTGGTCATTTGGTCCAGCATGACGCTGATGTGATAATTGATATACACTCTTTATTCGGAAACCATGATCGTTATCAATAATAGGAAAATTCCTGTTCTTTGAGTCTAGCGATAGAGGCTGGTGGATTCGTGGATTTTTTAATAATGAAAATTGGACAAGCTTGGTGGAAGATTGAACAAAAATTCTCGGCAGGTTCGTAATCGCACTCCCTATAACGGAATGTTACAGCGAAGCTCGGCGTTATCCTTTTTTTTCTTCTTCTTCAAGTGCGCTCGCAGCGTGAATTTCTAATTGCGCGTCGTCATGGCGACGTTGCGGGGGGATGTGAAGAGGTTAAACGAAAAGTTTGCGTTCCCGGGGTTTTGGCGTTACCCACTTGACGCCCGTAGAAGAGCTTCTTGCTGTTCTTTGATGTGCCTTTTTACTGGCACGAAACAAAGGGCCCCAAAATGTGGGATGGAACGCAACCCCAGGATATCGAGGGACGACCTTGGGCATCAGACTGTCAGAGTTTCTAGCTGAGTGTAGGTACAAGCCGGATGGGTGCTCCGCTTACAAATAAGCTCGAGGAAAATAGAGGAAAGCTTTACGTACGGGACAACTTTGTGTCGGCTGAAATCCAACGTGGAGGCGTTTGCGCGCATGACGACGAGTAACGACCACTTTCAGGATACGTAATCGTAGGGCTCATGGATAAATCTGGCTGCTAGCTTTTCATTGTAATTGAAAGTATACGTAAATGGAATTTTAATCGACTGGCTGGTCCCAATCTCCGCATCTATCATTCGTGTGGCTGGAGCATATTTATATTCTGCTTCGGCGTTACGTTCGTTATCGGAATATTCTTGATTGATTCAAGGATTTTATCGGGCGTCAGTTGTACAGCGTGTTGTTACGAGCAAAACAATGGTTTTTTTCGTTTTCGTTGGACGAAAATTGGCCGAGATATTCCTGTTCAAAGATCACAAAGTGCTGTGCATCAAAGAATGGCACAGCAGCTGATCATGTCAAAAATAAGAACCAAGGCATCCAGACGATTGGAGCTTTGCTAATTTATGTAATTCATAAATGATCACTTATTATTTCGTACTTAGAAAAGAAAAGGATTGTGAGAAACTGTTGTTGGCTCAGCCTTGAGCTCAGCATGGGAATATCTCTGTTAATGTTAGTCCCCCGACGTTCGAAAAAAAAGCGATTAGCTCGTAACGACACGTTCTACGTGCTCACCACAGGAATCCTCTCAGCTGTGAATCGTCTGTCTTGAAACGGACAGAATGTGATTGGGCGTCCTCCCGGATGGTGGACGAAGCCTTGAGATTGGAATCAGGTGGGGCGGATAGTTCTGAAATCCTTAAAGTGCCGTCAGTAAAAATAAAGGACATCCTTATGCGCGGCCGTTAATGTAAGGCAATGGAAGAAAATCCATAGCCGGTTGCCGGTATGACGATGGAAGCTTATGCCAAGCTGGATTTTCCAAGAGTTCATGAAAGTGCGACGAGAGAAAAGCTGGAAAGAGAATAAAAGAGAACTAACAAGCTCGCAGGGGGTAGAGAACAATTGAAATTCAAACGATTTTCTGATGGTCTTCGAGTCTCTAAAACTGGAAGTTCTTCGCCGGAAAACCCGGGTTTCTGATGTCTTTTCCAGAACAATAACACGTTGAATGAACGATAGAGAGGTAAAAATTCCCTAGATGAAAAGGATAGATGTAAAAATTCCCTACATGAGAAATTTCAACACCATTTAGAGTTCTAGTAGAAACTTAGTACAACCGATGTTCGCGTTTGGTAGAATGAAGCAGACCCAACGTTACATCTTTCACTCATGATGTTAATCGAACACCAACCACGTGACCGACCCACAAATGCCAATACTTATTCATGTCATCATTCGAGTTTTGTACAAAAGTAATCGTTAGAAGCAATTTTCGTTCCAGTGTTCGGTACTCTTTTCGGTAGTGAACTAAATGTCGTTCCATCTTAGATATATCCCTCTAGGTCGTCACGTGTATGTTTCTATATATACAGTCGCGGGTACTTCACGAGATTTCCTGCCGTCGTCGTGCTCTGAAAGACTTTCGGAATGGGAGCTCAAGAAGCCATAGCGTAGGGATGACGGAAGCGGCCATTTTGGAGCTTTCGCAATAGCTGATCAAAAGCTTTTGGTATGCCGCAAGCAACTTACCGTTTCTCCTTGCGCCCTCGGCGGTATCCAAGATCCGTATATATCTCCATATATCTGTGATGCACGAAAGGGATTTGGGTGGTCCCTACGGCAATTTCTATGATGGGCCTTTGATCTACGAGACTGAAAAATGTCGCGATGCTTTCGAAACCGCTTTGGATCATAAGCAATTTTTCCAGATAAAATTGGGCTAATATCTGAATTGCTATTAGCCCAGAATTGGTATAGCTAATATCAAAATTGGTATTAACTCAACAATTTGGTTGGGCCGATCTGTGGATTGGACTAATCGTTGAATGGGTCTGATCCCTAAGTTGGGCTAAACGTAGGACTCAATAAATCCCTGGGCTGGACTTATCCCTTACATTACACGGGTTTCTGTTTTCAGCTCATTTAGCTACTCCCAGATAGGAGAGACCCCTGAATTGGGCTCATCTCTGGATTCGTCCAATATCTGGATTGGTCAGATATTAGACCAATCCAGAGTTGAGCCCAATTCCGGCGTCTCTCCAATCTGGGATTGGTTTAATGCTGGCATTGGTCTAATATCTAGATTGGTCTAATATCTGGCTTAGTCTAATACTGGGATTGGTATAATACCTGGATTGGTCTCATTCCTGGTTTGGTTTAATACCTGGATTGGTCTAATACCTGGATTGGTCTGAACCTCGTATTGTGCTTATTCTTGAATTAGACTAATCCCTGAGTTGGCCTGATCACTGGATCGAACAAGTCCCCGGATTAGGTAAATTTCCGTATTGCGGGAAACCCTGGATTGGACTATTCGACACATGGAGTTAATGCGACGTTTAGGCTAACGTCTACACCCCCAGTCCATCTCTTAATGCACGCCCTTGCCTCATCGCTGCATCGGAATATACCCAAAATGGCTGATTTTTATGGATTCGTGAAGGCCGATATTTGGTTAGGGGATTATTGAATACAAAGTATTACCGAGTACGGTGACGTTGGTGACGAGCATAGTGGGTGGATGAGTATTGACTTCGCAGACATATTGGCCCCGATCCTCTTTGCGCACCGAAGATATCGTCAGCCTCCAATTATTGGGATACTGGAAATTGACGCTGTAACGGGGATCGGTGATGTGCACGTCTTTGCCCAATGTCAAGAGTGATGGCCTGTCTGCGATCTTTCTCACCCACATAACCTAAAACGTGCGTGCTCTATACGTAAATGACAGTGTAAATAACGGCTGTAAATCGATGATGGCCTGACGAATACAGGATCGGTTACCGTTCTTTTGTCCAGCATTGCAACACGGCAATCGAGCATCGCGGTGGCACCAAGATGGAGGCCGACGTGCTGAGATCCATTGATCCATTGGCCGTCTGCATTCTCGAAATAAGGGCCCCAATGGGTCACGTGATGATGCCTGAGATGCGGCACCCGCAGAGGAGGTAACTGAATGTTAATCTGTTCTAAGATAGAAACATAATAAACCAAACCACATTTGTTACAATGATGCATCGAACCGTAAATTGAAACCCGATCTAACAAGTCCAATTTGTCTTATGTCGAGGACCGGAAGATATCAACCACTTGGGCAATCTTAATCCCCTAACAAACCCAAACAAACTCGAACAGCATAAGGGCATGTGAAATATAAAATAAAAAGGTTGTTTATTTATTTATACAGGGTGCCCCACAGTCGTTAAATAAAAATGAAGGTGGCAAATATTAACTTTTAAAAAGCAGGCATATTCATTTTTTTCATTGTGGTTGTTATACAGACATAAGAAAAAAAAACAAAAATTAAAAACATGATACATTATGCCTTAAGATACTGTTGGTCAATTAGTATCGTTTCCTGGGCCTGTACTACCTAAGCTTAAGGAGTATAAATTATATTATTATTATATAAAATTGTATTTAATGTCTTTATTAATTTAATAATAATATTATAAATAAAAAGATTATTTACTGTTGAGGAATGCTCGCTTAACGATATCCCTAATATCGAATGAAATACTAAAATCTCTAGGAATTCTAAAAACGATTGTAATTTTTAAACTTTCGAAAACCGTTCAGCTAAAAACCTATTTTCAAGGACATCAAAAACTGCTTGAAATTTCTAACCACGAAATTACCACGAAAACTATTTTTTTTTCGAAACCAAAAAGAACAATCTTCCGAACGAAATAAAAAACGTAAAATTTAAACAAACCTAAACAAACTTTTCGTTCGATTTCGTCCCGAGTGACGATTCGTTCAGCGAGCAGTTGTCAAGGGAGGAAAAGCTCCGTGTTGTAATTAGCGTAAAACCGCTCTTGATAGCCGTGATTACATGAAATCGTTGAACATTTCGGTATAAACCGATTCTCGTTTGGCTAAGGGGAAATAGAATCGGGTACATGCTCGTTCGTCCGTGTATCCATTACTCCCGAGAGGCAGGAAGATTCAACCCTCGTGAGGGCTTGATAGCTTGGGCACGTGACACCAACCTATTTCTAGTCCTTTCAGCCCCAATGATGTCGTTGCTCAACGTTCCCGTACTATGTCGAGGTTATAAACGTGGGAAATCAGTATTCCCTCGTCGTGTCCGATTTTATGAACGTGTATCATAATTATCACAAGTGTCGATCTATCAGTTAAAAATTCGGTAAATTTTCGGAAGTGGGGCTCCTAGAATCGGACAAGAATATTAGTATGGGCTTCTGAGCAGAATTCGAACCTAAACAAACCCAAACATACTTAAATTAATATAAACAAACTCAAACCAACCCAAACAAACGTAAAAAAAACCCCAACCAACTCGAATCAACCCAAACAAACTCAACATCGCGCGAAATAACAATAAATTTTCACGGACAAACAATGACGTGCGCCGGCGTAACATTAATTTGTATCATATTCTATAACCACTAAAGAAATAATAAAAACGTCTATTACCCTGATTCCAGCAAGAGTGCCGCTTCCGAATATTTACTATAAAACAGAATCAACCGCACGAAAGTTCCATAAAATATTACCTAATTCTTCAATGTTTGGTAACAACGACGGTTCAATCATCCATGGAATTTCAGCAGGTATTTACACACTAGCCAGGTGTACTTCCGGTTTTTTTTCGATCCTACGTTTCTTCTCTCGAACAAGAGCTTGATTTTGGTGACCCTGTGGACTCGCATTGCTCCAAAGGTGATTTCGAAGCCATTGAATTTCGTCTCCCACCCCCTCTCCGCCCTCACACAAGGCGTACATGGGATTGCACGAGTGCAATGGTCCTTCCACTCGGCTAACTCACGACGTATCGAGGAATTGATTCTTGTCGTGACATTGGTGCGGAAAACGAGCCTCGGGAACTCGAAACTTTAAACCCTCTCTTCACCCGAGATATGGATGTGTGCACATAAGAAACTTGGAGAGTTGTATGGCACACTCCGGTGCACGATACAGAACGATTTTCGTAGATAAATAGGTACGACTGCCGCAGCGACATTTTCCACTGCGGACGATCCGGAAAAATTGCCAATAGTGGATGTATACGGTATCGTGCTGAGAATAAAAACCGGAAAGGCACTGGTACGGTCTAGCGTGACCTACGAGTGAGGGATAGGTGAGCGATTTTACGCTTTTATATACAAATATATCGGGGGATCAATACGAATTGATAACTTGAAAAAATTTCGTGAATAATGTGAAAAATTATGAAGACTCGAAAAAAATAAATTTTGAGACTTTTCAAAATCGACGTTTCGGGTTTGAATTTTTTTTCTCTGCATTTCAAGGTCATGTTCAGTTTTTTAGAGGTCAGCATGCAATCTTTATTCTCTTCGCCCATTACTGATACAGCGTGGAAAAAATAAAACCCACGAATTATACCACTTTGAGATGACCTTGATATGTGAGTAGGTTATTATGGAACCTGTAACATAAGTAAAGATGAGGAACGGTTCTGAAGTAATTAAGAACTGTTTCGAAGTTGTTTTTTTGTGGACATATATATCAATGAAAATTGACGCGATTTACTGCACCTACACTGAGCCAATATTTTTTTTAGAATATTCCAGAGGGTAACGAATAAATGAGGAGCGACAAGTATTAATTTCGAAAAGTAAGGGATATCCTAACGTAGATAAGTTCCTCGAGATTCTCACTGACACAGTCATACAAACCCACTTTTCCCACAAACATTTTTCCGATAAGGTTTTTTAAAATTAAAGGTCGAACATCATTCTTCTCTCAAAACTCTTTCGCACCCCACGCTGAAAAGGACAAAATGTAAGGATACGAGTCGACACAATACGGGACATTAAAATTACCAAAATATAACATTTTTTTATATATAAAAAAACCAAAAATATAAATGAAAAATTCGAAAAAATAAAAATATATGAAATAAAGATGTATAAAATAATAATATATGCGTAAAAAAGAATAAAAAAAAGAATCCTATCGTCCCCGTGCTCGGGCAATGAAAAAAGCGATTTTCTCGACGCGTCCAACTATCCGGAGGGCCCTCACCGGTCCCTCGCTGGTTCACGTTTCGGGGGAGCATACACGAAAGAGAAAGTTGAGTGCGAGGGGTTGGAACGAAAGCCCATTATGATTTCTAGTAGGCAGGGTGGTGGAGAAAGAAAAAGCGGGGGGAGGGGGGCGACGACTTAGGGACTCAGTCGTCGCCCTCTTACTGGGTACTCTTTGTCCCCGGAAGGAATTACCCAACCGTAAATGATTCGATTTCGTCCGAGCTCCACGGAAGGTTTAACGGAGCAGAGAACCGAATGTCGTTGGGAAGGTGGTTCCACGGTTTGCTCCGAACCCCCCTCCCTCGCCCCGCCACTCTTTCTCCTTGATTCTGCGGTCCTTCAATTTTGGCTTTTCTCGTAGTGGTTTACCTTTGCTGGAGCAACGAACTTCTCATTTTCGCGATGCGAATTTTCATGAGAAATTAGCGAAATTGGGAGTCGTGTGGAAAGTGGTTGCTTGAGGAGGAGTGGGAGTTTAAAAAAAGAGGAAAGATTTTACAGAGAGGCTGGATGGGCCTCAAGGATAACTGGAGGATAAACGTTGATCCTGAATTTTTCCACCCTTCAGTCATGTCGAAGTGTCTCTCATTTTTTTTTCGCTCCGATGAATACGCTCGTCACACCTGCTGTTTCAATTGGTGACTGAGACTGAGACGATTTCGAATACCTTTGTCAGATGTAATTGCTGGGTTTCAAGGCTGTCGCAAAAGTTTCACGATAACTCGAAAACTTCGTCATTTTTTGTTGCCTTCGTTGTGCAAAAATTTAGCAAAATGGTAGCAAGTTCTCAGATTTTGTATCCAGGGTAAAAGTCACGCGAGCGAAATAGAGAATCATTATTTTTTTTTGGACTAATGTACTGTTCGATTGATTTCAGTGTTCCAGCGATTTATTGTAAAATTTATTCATGGAATTTGAAATGTATTTTTTAAACATGTTATTTATTCGTTTTAAATAATATATTAATTTGCTGTGAATAATTATTTGTTAAAATTATGTATTTATTTACTGCGATTTATTACGTAAAATGTAAAATGTATTTATTTGTTTAAAATAATTTATTAATGTACTACGATTTATTACGAAAAATGTAAAGTGTATTCATTTGTTCCAAATAATTTATTTATTCACTTCGAGTTGTTTATTTATCTTCTCGAATTATACATTTATTTACTTTCAATTATGTAGACATGAACGCTACCAACGGGACCACCGTATCACTTACTTTCAATGATGTATTTACTTTGAATTATTTATCCTTTTGCTACGGAAGATGTATTTCTAAAGGAAAACCCAAGCGAGTAGGTAAATAAGGACGGATAATTTTCATGCTGAAAATATCTATTTATAGAAATAAAGATTTTTTTCTTTTAATTATTTGTATATTAGCATCGAATTATTTATTTGCTTGCTTCCGATTCTTTATTTTTTGCTTCAAACCACTTGGCCATTCAAATAATATTTATACCAACGTTAAAGTAAATCAAGGCGATCGGTTTGGTCTGGCGAAGCACGAGCTTGAACTACTGGTGGTTGGGCTTCTGACCAATTGAGGCTTGTTCCACTATACACTATATCGATTCTCCTCGCCGTGGTATTTTTTGCCCACGCTCGACTAAATCATAGTCGAATAATAAAAAATGAAAAATATAACAAACCTATTTATAAATTATGAATTTATTATGCTATACACAATATATTTCGCGTTTTATTTGTTTATAATATATTATTCATAATAAGTATAAATATAAATAATAATCCAATATATTTTTATTTTATAATGTATAGCTTGTGCGTAACAATAAATAAACATGTCCATTCAAATCTATCCTAATTGAATTGACTAAAACTATACACCATTTCAGGATCTATCCAGTCAAGATTATACAGGGTGTCCCAGCTAAGAATGTCATCCGTGAAATGGGGTCAGGGGTTGATCTGGGACCCATACATGCTTATATCAATCTTCTTAGAATTTCACCCCCTACCCCCCATTTCACGGATGACATTCTTAGCTGGGACACCTTGTACAATGTAACTTTTTTCTTCACTTTCTCTTATTATGATTTTGATTATGATTATTATCATTATTACTATTGATAAATTAAATTAATAACCCTATCAATTAAATTGTTGTGTTACTAATTAATGTGTATTGAAGAGTTATTTCAATAATAATAATAATAATTCAAATCCTTTTTATCAATTGAATTAAATGTTGATTATTATTATTTTCTACCGCACACTCTTCATTTTTCGGATTGGTGAACTTGAAGATTTATAGCTATAACGTAGCGCTAAACTTGCCAGCGATAAAAAGCCTCGGGTATCTCGGCCTTCACGAAAATTTCTGATAAATCATCAAGCGAGGGATTTACGGAGGGATATATATATATATATATAAAGGGAGAGAGCGAGCAAGCGAGAGAGAGAGAAGGAGGCACCCTGTCTGGTGAAAGCTCGAGATCCAAATGTGAAATCGATGTCAGTGGATGAGGGGCACGGGAGAGGGGAGGGGGTATAGCAAGAGGGAGAAAACCGGATAAAAGGAATCGTAAATCGTGTCACAGAAGACCCCCTTTATCGAACGTGCCAACGCACTTCGTCAGACTGACGAGAGGACTTTTATGAAACATAAAAGTGCACCTAATCGTGATTCAACTGTGGATATATTCCTTCCTGATGATTGATGATGGTAATTCAATAAAATCGAATGAAAAATTGGCAACGAATTAAATGTTTGCGGACGGTTTATTTGGTGACTTTTGTCCGGGGTGAATAAAGAATTCCTTCCTTTACGAAGTAACGTGATCCGTTATTCTCCCTTAAAAAGCGTTAATGGCGTTTCGCTGTACGGGGATACCGGTCGATTCAGGTTTGTTCGAATTGAAGAGACATTGACTCGTGTCGCAATTGAATATTCGCATTGTGTTGAAACGCCGCAACGTTCGAATAGACCTCCCAGCGTCCATTGTCCCTGTCGACGATTGAGTATAACCTTATCGATGTTCCCTCTTCGGGTGGCAGTTTGATTGAAAAAGTATTTGTGGGCTTCTTCCACCGCAGGTTTCTGTTTGTTTAGGTTCTTCTGCGTTGGTTTGGGTTCCTCTGGGATTTTTTAGGTTTGTTTGAGTTTGTCTGGTTTTTTTTTTTGGATATGTTTGGGTTTGTATGATTTTGTTTGAGTTTCTTTGGGCAGATTTGGGTTTATTCGCGTTTTGGTTTCCTGGAAAGTCAGCGACGTCTGATACTTGAGAGGCTTTCGTGCGGATGAGGTTGTCACTGATATGAAAACAATAATTTTTGTTCGTGCGTCAAATGAAAACAGGATACTATCGGGATACTATTTTACTCGGCTATTCACCATATTTCAAGTACAATATTCATCAGCGTTCTCACGGCGAGAATTGCCTCGTTTCCGGGTGCAAAACCTATCTCATTGAAAAATCTGGAGTGCTTTATTCCACAAAGTATCCCATTGAACTCCGAACATCGATAGATTCGGGTTTACAGTTTCGTTTTATTTTTTTTTTTCTACAGTGCGAGCGAACGGAAACGTTTATTCGTCAGCGATAAGAAAGCTCTCGTTCGATTTTTCCTTTCTTTCTCTTGCTCTCTCTTTAATAAATTCCACGAAAAAATGCCCATAAAAGGTCCAACAAGTTTCGTGAAACAAAAGCCTTAGAAAAGTCGGACAAGCTTGGAGGTAAAATTTCTTAGAAAGTTTCAACAATGCGAAGGTAAAGATCTATTAGAAAGGTTTAATAAACGCCGTAAGAACCCTAGAAAATGTTTAATTAGTAAAGAAAAAATCTCTGAACAAGACCAACAAATTCCACCAATAAATTCCCCAAAAATATTCATCAAATGCCCCCGAAATCGGTAGAATGTCAACATACGAAAGAATTCCCTGTTCCCAAAAATTCGACAAAAAAATGCCTGAAGAGTTAAAAAAATTCACCAAACAAATCAGAGAATCTTTTTTGTGAATTTTGGCTTTGTTTGGGTTTGTAAAAATTTGGTAAAGGTAAACATTGTAAATGGGTAAAAATTTGTTTGACATTTTAAGGAAGAAAAGTCAAACAAATTTTTGATTAATCTTCGAAAAGATCCAACGAACTCCATGAAAAAATCAGTCGAAAATAGTCACCATATTCCACGAAGAAAATTCCCTAGAGATTATACGAAATACCTCGTGCATACTGCGATGGGTCGAGGGATCCTTAAAGGGCGATAATAAACAAATAACATAGTCATAATTCCAGTGGTTCATCGTACTGCAATTGTGGAGGAAGTGAATTGAGATCCTGTCCTTTTACCACCTCCTCGGCAAGTATATTTCCGGATAACCTCAACGGTACGTGAGAATCGTCCGCTACGAGATCGTTAAACGTTACAGGACTGAGACAAAAGTCACGTTCTCATTGTCAAGTTTGTGGGCCCATTTATTCCTTGTACTGCTCGGTCGTGATCCTTTTCTTCACCTCCTTCGTCTCTACCGTGCTTTACGTAAGCCCAAACACATAAATGTACATATATCTATATATTACTAACCGTCAGCGCTAATCCAGAACATGTACACTTGGTGTTCCTATATATATATATATATACGAAACAAGACGAATCGACGACAAAAGAGGCTCGAAGGAACGTTGATAGGGCTCTGGGCAAAGCAGGACCTTAATCCGGCAATTAGGCACTCGAGTATACTCGCGAACGAGCTTTGATCAAGTATTCGTCGTATAATATAGCAGCTGCTTCGCTTATTAGTGGAGAGCATTGCGCCCTCCCACGAGCCCTCCCCCCACTTCTCTTCATTCCTGAAATTGCCCCGCATCGGCAAAAACTGTCAGACTTCACCACGCAGTCCCACCAACCACCAAGATTCATCGAGTTTTCCGCGTCTCTCTCAACCTCCTTTTCGCCCATGTCCTTTAATTTGTTTGCTCCTTGCTGTTTACGTGTACAGGGTGAGTCACGAGAAACGTAGAACTCCGAAATCCCCGGTGTATTTAATAATAATTGTATTTAATAATTAAATACAATTATTATTAGACAATAATTGTTGAATTATTATTTAATAAGTTAATGCAGATATCAAAAAAAAATGAGAAAATTTGTTAAATAGCCAGAAAATGGGAAAAGGAATATTGATTTATTTTTTATTAATTTGTTTTATTTGTATTATTTATTATTATTATTGTTTATTTTGGTATTTGATTATTTTTTTATTTTTAAGTAAATCCTTTCTAAATAAAGAATTTATTTATTAAAAAAAGAAACGGGCAATAAGAAGGAAAATCGACGAGCTCATGTTCATCACCCTGTATAAGCTGATTGAGGGTTACGGGTAGCGGTACGATAGTGGCGAAGTGGGTTAATTGAATTCGAGCGCAATAAGTTTCATTGAGTCCATATCGGGACGCAGTTATCGTAACGACAAAATGCCATCAAGACGAGGCGACACTCATCGGTAGTAAAGAAGTACGACGAAAAGTTTACGCGATTTTATGCGAAAACGAAAAAAGCGTACAAAAAGAAGATGAACAAATCGAGGCTGGAAAAGGCAATAAAAAATTCCTGTTTAAGTTTTTTGTGACTTTTCGAAATAATTTATGCGGAATGTTCATTGGAAATAAGGAGAATAAATAAATAAAGAAAAAGATATATTAAGATGAATAAATAAAAACAAATATTATGAAGGGAAATGCGACTTTAACGTATGAAAATAAATGAAAGTAAAATGAAAAAAAGAAAATAAATTAATGAGTAAAATAAAATAGAAAAAGACGAAAGAACCGCAGATTTTAATGAAAAAAAAACGCGTTCACAGTTTTAAGGATCTTTTGAAAAAAGAAAAAAAACTTTATGCGCGTCGTCTTATTGGACAAAACTTATTTCAAAAATGTCATTGATGGAAAAGCGATTTAACAGTATAAAAATAAATAAAAATACAAAAAACGTTGTTTTTGCGATTCGCGAACGTATGGACGGACGGATATTGCTTCCTACGTTGTTTTTACGACGATTCGACGCGATGCAGTGTTTGCGCTGGGGAATGATTGGTTTTTACAGGAAAGGGTAGACTATTGTGGCGAAGCCATTTCCAATTTCCGTTGCGAGATTCAGCGTCGAGCCGAATTTATTCCGGACTGTTTTAGAGATTGCAAAGTTATGATCCTTGAATGTCTCGTTTTTATTGTCCATTTCATATTTATGGACCTATATTGTTTACATGGGTCGAAACAAAAAAAATATAAATGTATATGTAGGTAGGTACTCAATATTTCGGCGTGCATTGTTTGGATTTGACGAGAAATTGAAAACGTCCAAATTGACAATGGTAACATTTTTGTTTGTTTGAGTGAAAATTTGTGGATTGTTTGGGTTTGTTTGGGTTGGACGACAAATGGAAAATGTCCAAATAAAAAACCGTAACGTTTATATTTGTTGAGTAAAAATTTGTGGGTTGTTTGGGTTGGACGAGAAATAGAAAATGTCGAAATGGAAAATGGTAACGTTTTTATTTTTTTAGTAAATATATGTAGATTGTTTGGGTTGGACGAGAAAGGAAAAATGTCCGAATTGAAAATGGTAACATTTTTGTTTTTTTAATGCAAATTTGTAGACTGTTTGGGTTGGTTTGGGTTGGGCGAGAATTGAAAAATGTGCAAATTGAAAATGGTAACGTTTTTATGTTTTGAAGTGAAAATTGGAGGTTGAGAAGACGTCTCGTCGTTGGTGGGAATATTCGTATATGCCTGGCGAATTGTTGGGAATGCGTGAGAGTGTACGCGGGTGTGAATAACCACAGGGCTGAGCAAAGTGTTAAGAGGGCGAGCTCAGCCGCTCGTAAATGAGCCCTTAAGTATCGAGCCCTTGGCTTTTCCTCGTTGGGCCAAGATACAAGTTTCAAACAAGGCTCCGCCTGCCTCTCAAGTTCTATACGCGTCACTCATCATTGTCAACTTGTCGTCTCTGCTGTTCCGCGAAGCGAGCAAGATGAAGTATCTCGTCTTTATAAGTACGCAGGTACGTGCATACTGGCAATTTTCTTCCAATAATTCGTGGATCGATTTATGGAAGGGATTTTTCTTCCGCTCTCCCTCTCTCCCTTTATCACTCTTTTGGCTTTACTCTGTTACCTTGAAAATAGTAAAGAAATAGAGAAAAAGAAAAAAAATCAAAAGACACATTTTCATATGAGAGAAATTTAAGACAAAAAAGAATATATTTTTAATACTAAATAAATAGAAAAAGGGAATAGTAAGAGGAGAACTTGAAGAAATGTATTTTTAATATTTTTTTTTAGTTAAAAATGTTGTTTTTTTAAACCTCAACGAATTTGAAAAAGACATCATTAAATGTTTTTTTTCAAGTTTATGAAACAAATGTTTATGAATAATAATATAGACGCGGTTTTTCTTCTCTAGCTTTGAATCTCTTTGATTATTATATTATTTGTATTACTTCTACGTTTCTATCTTTATAAATGCACATTTTTTGCCTTTAATCCTCAATTTATGCGAAATAAATTTTTAAATTTAATTGAGTGTTTTTTGTTCACTATTTTCCAATCCTTTTTCATTTGGATATAAAAAAAAGGTTATTTGTACTTTTTTTATTTCGTTGACGAGATCGAATTTCAATAGTTAACGTCAGATAAGCACTTGCAGTATTTTTAAAATAAGATTGAGACTGCTTTCGTATATACGATTTAAAATTGTGTCCTTCAACGTCAACTTGCGTTGTTACATTATTGCTTGTCGTCCTCGATTTTTGAAAAGTAAAATATTCCGGAGTTTCCTTCAGAGTGAAAGTGTCAGATCATGATAAAGAAAGAGAGAGAGAGAGATGGATAGTTGAAAGTATACGAAAAATCGTCTCTGAGATGCATACATATAAAAAGACACGTCGTGATCTTCGTGATGTCAGTGGATTTCGCCAACGTCGGGTGCTCTTACATGTCGCGGTGTCTTCAGAGAAAAGTTTCGAAACTCAAGCGGGTATGTCACTCGCTACTCTCGTACAAGGGCCTGTGAAGCTTTTTGTTCCTCACCAGGATGTGGTGCCCTCTCTCTCTCTCAGCCACTTCAGCATAAAACTTCAAAATTAATATTTATATATGTGTATATATATGTATATATCAGATAAATATTATTATTATATATTAAGTATTATAGTATATATATTGTAATAATTAATATATATATATATATATATATATATATATATGTATACATCTTAAATTATTAAAGATTTATTTACTTGTTTTTTTATTATCCTATTTTATGATTATGTTGTTTCATTTATTTTTTATATTTTGTTAAATTACATTTTGTATATTCCTTGTATAAAAAATATTATATTAGTTCCCCTCTTCGAGGCCAGTGGCTGTGAACGTTAAGAAAAACTTCTGCGAAGACAGATGATGGTGCGCCGTCGTTCCGAGTCTCGTACTATAAAACAATGCCGCAAAACAAATGGTTTTTGCAGAGTGCAGATGTATATTTATTATTTCGCGAGAAAGAAGCAGTCGAGGCGTTGTTAGAAAAGTTACAAGGGAAAACCGGAAGTTCGTAGATGCAATATGTACGAATCAGTAGAAAGTGCATAATATAAACAATAATATCAGTAATAATAATAATAATATGTTATAATTCTCAATATGATCGATATAATATTAATAAAATAAATAAATACTTTATTTGTAAAATTTATTCATATTATTATATTTATAATTGAAATATTACATTGCAACAACATAACTATTATTATTATGAAAGAATAATAAAAAATGAATAATAAAGAAATCTACAGACAATAGCAATGGAAAAACATAATGGTTATGAAATATAAAGTCGCAATGCTTAATATACTAATGAACATGAAATATGAACTATTGATAATAATAATAATCACAAAAATCATAATAATCGGAATTGTGATAAGAAAGGCACTACAAATAATGATAATTAATTATAAATATAATAAACACGTATGCACGGTGATGAGTGCACGGGATGAACATCTGAAGCAAGATTTAAGTGCACAAGGTACTTTGGCTGACTACACGCAGGCTTTTACTACTGCAACAGGATTCGAAGGTTTATAGGACTTTCCTACTGAAGGAAACTACCTTATTCTTGGTGTTAAATGAGCTTGTTTTTTTATGTTTATATACGTATAATATTTTTTCTACTTTTTTGAGTATTACTTTTTTTATTTTTGAAGGGTTTTTAAGGAGTTGTACTTTTCAAATAAACATTTATGACCCGTAAGATTTTCGAGTGGGAGTACTCTTTTTTATGTTGCTCTTTAGAAATCCGTACCACAAAAGGAAAAAAATGAAACACTTATAGGATCGCTTTGTTGTCTGTCCATCCGTCTGTCTGTCAAAACCTTTATCTCGGGAACACGTGGAGATATCGAATCGAAATTTAAGCCATATACTCAGGTGAACAGTCACTTGAAGGTCTGAAAGAATCAAACTTCTAACATAACGTAAAAAAAAATTACAACCGTTGTTCCGCAAAAAAAAACGTAAATTTAAACTCTTGAGGAAATCAAAATTTATAGGGTATTTTCCGTTGACCTAGAACTATGAAATTTGGTAAGTAATAACGCCTTATATTACAAGTATTGCGAAAAATCTTAAAACTATACATTCGTAATTAAATCTTTTAAAAACTCGGGAAAAACTACGAGACTGGATTCCTGAACTATTTATAATGTGTACCTACAAATTTGTACGGAACCCTCGGCGGGCAAGTCTGACTCGCACTTGCCCGGGTTTTTGGTATTTCCGAATCGTTTTGAACACAAATACAGACTTTTGGGAATTAAAAAACACTTATTGCAGAAAGAATGATGACCGAAAGGTTTTGGTAAAAAAAATCGTGGCCTGAAAAATCCGATCGTATATGCCGATCGGATTACAAGCCCGAAATACTGAAATTTCCGTACATGTGGAGAAACGAATAAAGTTTTAGCGGTCCCCCGAAATATGAGAATCTGACGTAGATCGTTGATCGCATCCGGGTTGACGTAAACTCCCGGACAGATGTACCGCTACATTCCTCAACGTTACAACCGTTTCAATTTCCTCGGTACGACGTTATTTCCGTGTTAGAAATAAAATGAAAAATGTCGGCTATAAAAATACGACGGATAAAGCTACCATTTGAAAACTAATTTTGAGAAGGTGATGCCAACTAGTAAGGCTCTCTTAATGGTCAGATTCTAAAGTTTTTTCGTCTGAAAATTATGGACCGCTGACGTGGGATAAATTTTGTAATAATAATTGAAAATAACTATCTATACGGAAACAATTTTATTCATAAGATCTACAGAATTGAATTATTGTTCCTCAATTGCTCGCTTGACAATTATAATTGAAAAGTCTAATAATGAAATAATTCAATAACTGCAAAGTCTAATAATTGAAAAGTCTCACAATTAAAAAATCTATTGACTGCAAAAGTATAACAATTTAAGAGTGTAATAATCGAAAAGTCGCGTCATTGAACATTCTAATTGCAAAATTTCAATAATAAAAAAAAGTTCGATAATAATTGACGATAATTCGAAGTTGCTCCAAACGAGGTTAATGTTTTTCATTCGAACCTTTTATCTATGGTCAGCACTCTCATAAAAAATGGAAAATAAGGACGATAAAGGTGCACTATCACCTTTTTATGCACTATCAAATTTTTTTTACTTATTATTCAAATGCAAAAACCAATAAGGTCTTGTCAATGGACCAACGAAAAATCGACCGGCCTTTGTCGCTAACATGGAAGGAATCGGTGAAATTTTGAATAGAACTGTTCTGTGATAAACGCTGACAACATATTCGCGTTTCCCAGTAAAAACCCAATTCGCATTTCGCTATCGAAACCAAAGGGAGATTTCGAGCGGATTGAGCTTTTTGAACTGTGATCTTTGGACTGATGTAAAAGGGCATATTCTCGTCGTGTTTCAATCGTACATCGACTGATAAGCGAGAGAGGGCTCGTTCGTCGATCCAATGTTGATACTCTGTTGATAGAAGGGAAAAAGGAACGAAGCTAACGAAAATGCTCCAGTCAGACTTTTCGGGTCGGAGCTTTGGGACCACGTTGATGTTTGCCAATTTCATTACTTTCGTCAATTTTCGATCGAAATTAAAACGAAAAAGTGGTCATCGACAAAATTGAGAAAAAAAAAGAGATACATCATTTTTAAAAATGCATTTGATTTTTCGTATAATTATAATATTTCACATTATCAGTAATAATTTTCATTTGAATTTGATTGGCTTTGTTTGGAGGTTTTTCGGGTTTTTTTCTTGACAGTCAAATGGTTGAAATTTTGTTTTAATTCAGCGTTTCTCAAAACTTCATTTTTCTATATTTTCCACTTGAGTGAAGAAACATAAAGAATTTACCCACGTACCAAATTTAAATAAGGATAAAAAATCATCACTTATTGTATCAACGCGAATCTGTAAACATCTTTTTTAGGGAGTAAAAAAAATGAAATTTTTAGGGGTATGTTCCATGTTAAAATATCCATAACGAATTTTTGAAACTTACGTAGAAAAACATAAATACCGAGGATAATAAAATGGAATTTTCGAAATTTCAAAAAAATATACCAGTTCGGAAATTAATGAAAATTCTTTCGTTTTTTAAATTACGTACTGAAAATAAGAACATTTTACCAAAATTGCAATTTTCCAGAAAAACAAAAGTTGGCAAATTCGAATGGGTGTACTGTTGTGAATATTGATATGTCGATGAAAAGTTATTAGAATATTTTGAAGAATTTATATCAAAAATCGGTGTATTTTTAAAATATTCGAAAAAATGAACACATAGAGATTTTTTTATTCACAAAAAAAGAAATGAAAAAGAAATAGAGAATCAAATAACAAAAAGTAAAACGAGCTTGGCTCTATATATATATTTATATATATATGTTTATGCCAACCAAATATTTATGCAGTGTGTATCCGTGCGTTGATTATTCTCCCTTCTCCTCGTGCAAAATTTCATCAAAACTCGGGAGTGTTCCATTTGTCCCAGGCCTCCCATACTTGCGGGGGATTATGCTGTCAGGACATAGTGTCATATCGTGTTGATAAGCTCTGGGGTTTCCAGGTGCCTGTTCCTCGTCATAATCCGTTAATGAAATGACGGAAGAGGGAGAAGCGAAACAGAGAGAGAGAGAGACATAGAGAGAGAGAGAGAGAGAGAAGAGAGACAGTGGGGGCTAGTGTAGAAAGAGGAGAATATATTAGATATCTCGGATGAGGTCGAGATGATCACACGTGGTACTAATTACCACAAGAGGCCGATAAAAACGTGCTAACGTAACCATGGAAGAGCCAAAACACTCACACCGCTGCCGGATGTAATAACGAAAGTTTCGAATAGCCCACGAATTTCGAAACTTCTCTGATAATCACGAAAGTCTTCGCCACGTATTGTACACGAACGTGATAAGCACATAAGTAAAGAAAGTATCTCAAGTTATCGCCCCCTTTTTCCCTTGCACACATGTATGCATATATACAGGGTGACCGGTTTTTTAAATCTATTATTTGAAAGTACAAAAATCGAATGCAAACAGACCGAAACAAACGCAAACGAATTTAAATAAACCGAAACCGACTTAAATAAACCTAAACGTGCTTACGCAAACCCAAACAGAATTGAATAAACCTAAACATGTTTACCCAAACCCAAACCTATTTAAATGAACCTTAACATGCCTACGTAAACTCAAACAAACACAAAAATACCCGTAAAATCAAAAACATATCCGTACAAACCCAAACAAACCGGAATAGACCTAGCTAAGCCCAAAAAAATAAAAAAATATCTGTACAAATCCAAGCAAACCGGAATAAACCTAGATACACCTAAACTAATCCAAACAAACCTAGACAAATCCACATACAAACCCAACAAAAACTTGAACAAACCCAAACAAGCCCAAACATACGTAAAGGAATCCACAAATTTTCTCTACTTTTTTCGTGACATAAAAAAAACAGCATTCTCGAAATTCGCTTAACTTCGGAAGTAAAAAATTGGCCATTTATCATCTCTTATTTCCGAGGCTGGACGAATTACGGGCGTGGATTTTTAGAAATGTTAGTATTCATTTGTTAACTCGCGGAATAATATTATTTTCACGTTCAGGGTCGATTTCAGAAAGTTTTTTTATCCTTGGATGTTTGAGATCCAATTTTTCTAGAATGTTTTTAGTCGTCCATTTTTGGTGACTCACCCGGTACAGGGGCGCGTGAAACGTGAGACAATAAACCAGTGATAATGGGCATGAAACTTTTGTCCTTTCTTCTTGGAACTTTTATTCGTATTTTCACGAGCGTGGTTTGTGGGCCGAAAAAATCATATTTTATTTGGGGTCTTCTTGTGGACTTGATGGAAGTCTAGGAGATTCTATTAAGGCTGCGAGAGAGAAGAGGACAATTTCACGGTCCTTGAAAAACAACGAAAAAGAGAAATATGTATTTCGTACTCTGATGTCGTACCGTGAAATAAGCTACATAAGTGGTAGTTGTGAGGTATCGCAGCTATTGTAAATAACAATCGTTTGAATATTAATTAATAAAAAGAAATTATAACTATTATATTAATAAAAATGGCAATAAACATAGCAGTGTTGAACAAATAAATAAATAAATGAATAGTCAATAAAAATCTAAATAATGCAAGTAAAACAGAAGAAACAATAAGAATGAAAAATAACAAATAATAAAATAAGAAAGCACTAAATTCACCAAAAAATGGTATTATGGTAATAATAGTTTTTATAGTTTTCTTACTATTTCGTAATACTAATCATTTTAATAATGATAACAGTAATGATAGTAACAATAAAAACCAACAGTGACGAATAAATAAATTAATATATTTAAAAAGTAAATAAAAATGTAAACAATGAAAATGAAACACAAGAAACAATACGAATAAAAAGTAATAAATGGTCAAATGAGAAAGTAATAAAATCATTAGATCAATACAAATGTTTAATACAAAATGTGAAACAATAACAAGAGCGGCAGTAAACGAGAGGATAAAGAACGAGGTGACAAATGGCTATTTACCATTCGCTCGTCATTTATTTTCCTTCATCCGTTATTTCGTTGAAAATTAAAAAAAAAAACCATGAATTGTTCAAAGTTGTCAATAATTGATCGTCGATAAAATGGGAAAATTCTCGATGGGAAAATTCTCGGCTCTGCAAGGATAAAGAAAATTGAGTCGTATTTTCGTCGAATCGTCTGTACCGGGCTGTCTCGTGGACGTGTAAGAATCGATTGCCGGAAAGGGAACGCAGCCAGGAACCGGAAGTGGCAGCTCCGCAGGGGGGCTTTGGCCCACTTGTGGCTTGTTTATAATGCGAGCCTGTTGCCCTACTGGGGAACTTGCATAAACACTTCTGAAATTCAAGTGACGCGTCGTCCAGGAGGCGGACTGGGGTAGAGACGTACGAGGAGCGTTGGAGACTCGTTTCTCGATTGAATTTACGGTTATGGAGGGGTGCAGCAGGTTCGGTTCGATTTTTCTGTCAGCGAACGGAAATGCGGTGGTTGACGATGGGGAATCTTTTGTTCTTGGCTTCAGAGGACAAATACTGCCTAGGGTCAAAAACAAAAGACTAGGAATGAGGACTTTTGGGTTTTATGGGGTGCCAATGCGATAGAGTTCATAAAATATTGCTACGGTTTTATTAGGTTGGGGAATAAGTTCGTTGAGTTTTTATATTTTCTTTTGTTTCGGAATGATTTTGTTTGTTGTTTAAGAAAGTGTTAATATTCATTCGATAGACCTCTTTCTGCTTCAAAAGACTGTGATAATCATCTTTTTGAGTAATTTAAATTTTTTATTACTTTCGAGGCTTAGAAAAGAAATATTTGGAGCAACATTTTCGACATCTGCTCTTCTTCGCTTTCATCGAGGCGAAAAAGCTGCCGAAGCAGCCCGGGATATTTGCAACGTCGAAAATGTTGTCGAAAATGCGAAAAAGCAGCTGTCGAAAATGTTACTTTTTATCTCCTGGATATTCCATTTCCAAGCCTCAAAAGTAATTAAAAAAATGAATTTACTCAAAAAAGACGATTAGCACATTTCTGTATAGCAGAAAGAGCGCTATCGAATGGATACTAACACTTTGTGAAACAGCAAAAAATTATTGTATTCAAAAAAATTAATATAAATACGCTACTGACTCACTCGCCAACCTAATATTTTGACCGATGTATCAAGAAAACGGGAGTCACCACGTGATCCAATAGTTAAGTTCAATTCAGGAACCCAAAATTCATCAAAATGGTCCAGAGGAAAAAATTATCTAATTTCTTAGCATTTTTTTTTAAAGATTTTTTTCACTCAGCGATAACTTGTTTCATTTGCGAATTCCAAAGTCCAGTCTCCAATCAATCTTTTCGTTATTGTTTTCCCTTTAGAATGCTTTTTGATTTTGTAAGTTTCGATGATTTTTCGATTTTCGCCGGAATTACAAACTCGCCTCTACGTTTATCATTTTGGATAATAAGGTTGGCACTGTTGAAAGGTTGATCAACATTAGCCAGTGGTGTGATACGAAACAGTATCTACAATTATAAATATCGATTGAAAATCTACGATCTTATAGAATAATCCTTTTGTTTATTCGTTCAGAAATACGAAAGGCTGTGTCAGTCGATATATCCTGCATGCACTTATCGATGAATCCTCGAAAATAATGAGCACGGAAACTTCCGGTTACGTCCTACTCGGGGTCCTGCATAATGCATCAACTGGTTTCTATGAAATGAGGGCACATCAAGCTTTCCGAGAAATATTGGAGAACATTCGCATAATTTTCAATGCGATATGCCTCCGCATATATATATCTATTTACATACAGTATGAAATCCTACATACCGTGCAAATACGGAGATACGAAAGTTCTTCAATGCAGATAGACGTTTTTGAAATGCAAAAAAAAAAACAAAAATGGAAATTTCCCAAGCGTTTATTTTGATTCAGACCTTTTAGGTGTTGACTTACGGAAAAAACGGTTGGTTTATCCCTCGAGCTTGCGATTCGTTAAAAATGCAAAATCACGTCTTTCATTATCTACCTTCCAATCCCTTAATTGACAACCCCTTGATGGAATGAATCCTACTGAAGTAGATACGCTACTTAATTAACCACTTGATTACACACCCCATAATTAGGGGATGGTTAGTGAATTGCTGCGTAAATTGATTAGTGAGTTCAAAATAAATTAAACTTTAACTTAAACTAAACATTACATTTATCAGTAAGTTTAAATTAAATTATAATTAAATTACAAAATTAAACAATTAAAAGGTATGTATTTAATGAAATGGATACTTTTTAAAAGTTGATTCACATATAAATAGGGTTCATACCTTGTGCTTGCAAATGAGCAAAAATTCAAAAGCACGTAAACTTTCATTATTCCTCATCCCTTAATCAATTAGTCTCTAATTAAATACATTTCATTTAAATACCCCTTCAAGTTAATCAGCCAATGAATGACTGATTAAAGCCCTGCCTTGATTAAAGGCGACCCTTTTAAACTTCGACATTTTTATTGCAATACAATTTTTTTATCTCTATATAGATGATCTTTTTTATCTAGATTCAAGATAATCCACAAGCCAATCGTAAATTCGTGAAACATTCGTCCTTAAATATCAGTAAAATACTCAATTCCTAGAATTCTTGGATTTCCATGCAAGATAGGTTCGGTCGACTTTCGATAAAATCTACAATCGCTGATTGTGGCTGATTATTCGTGGCCAACCGGGTATGGCCCCAGTCGCGCGAAAAACGAAAAAGCTTTGAGACTGATCTCTCATTTCGTGTAACCTACGTTGGCCGGGGATTTTGCACTCTCGAGGCTGAAATACCTGCTTAAAACATGGAGACTTCCGGTTTCGTCAAGCGGCACTTTCTCACGCGTCATAAAGCTACGGCATTTATATATATATATATATAAGTGTGTATGTGTGTATATATACAAAAGAGTTTGAACATGAGGCTGCTGGAAGTGCAGGAGTGCAACAATGACCATTGTGCAACGTGAGAAGAGGCCCGGCACTTCCTGTGCTTAGGCCAGAACCCCCTTTTGACCCTTTTCTCCGAGAGGTCATCATCTCGCTGTTACGCGACCAAAGCTTCCGCAAAACTCGCCTGCTCTGCCCTCGTCTGTTACAATTGTAACTGGGCTTTAAATTCACGCTCTGTACATATATAATAAATATTACCATGAATAATTCAGGGGTTGATGTGGGAAACATACGTGCGTCTATTAATCGATCCAGAATATTACCCCCAACCCCCCAATTCACGGATGACATTCTGTCGTGGGACACCCGGTACCTATATATTAGGATGCTCCAAAAAAGTTGACATATTTTTTGTAGGGAAGCAAACGTTCCATGGAATAGGTCTCGTGTTGTTTTATGATAAATTTAGTCTTTCGTAAGTTCCAAAAGGTGAAAATTGTATCAATATTTTTTTTTAATTAGTAACTAATTTATTGACTTATAAATTCATTAATTAATTAGTTTATTCGGAGATATTATTTTTATTTGACTTTTATATTTGTTGTGAAATATTCTTTCAGTCAAAATAAAGGAAGGGAAAGAAAAAGTAGCGGATATTTCGGTCCTGAAATGCGCAGGTTGGGGAGAGGTGGTTGAAGAGTCATCGATATTATATTAATTGAAAGATAAAATTAAATGATCCAGTTTTATTAATTCAATTACTATTAAATATGCAATTGATCGATTGTCTGTCGTTCAATACAGAATTAATGGAATTTATGTGAATCCGAATAGTGTGGATCTTTCTATCTCTTCCTCCCATTTTTTTTTTTTTGTTTCAATACAATTTCATGACGCTATCTCCGTATACGTTTATTCGTTCACAAGAGGGAATATCTAGAAGCGAAATTTTGAACGTGGAATATCGCTTGTGAAGCATGAGAGACCTTTTTCTGTTTGGCGATGATATACTTCCGGATATAAGGGTGCACTCTCTCTCTCCCTCCCGCTTTCTCTCTCCCCCTCTCACTCTTTCTCTCCCTCTCTCTTGTTTTTCGTGTATATAACGTCTACATTGGAGAGTCAACGTAATCCTAAAATCAAATTTACCAGTACACTTATTCGAGAGTGCAAGAGGGAACGACAGTAAAACTCTGCCAGGATCTCGTATCTACGTAGAGGGACCGATACACAGGTTCCACGAGAATCAATCTTACTGAGAAGGGTTTTGACACTTCCGCCTTGATCTTATAAACATCGAGTTCGAGCTTCAGGCTCTCTTCTCGAACTTTTCACGGTGTGCTTTTGGGAAGAAATAAGGACCAATAAAATAATCTCTTTCGCTCCCTCTCTCTCTCTCTCTCTTTCTGTGTCTCTTTTTCTTATTCCTTTTTCACGCTCTCACTCTCTGATTTTACGTTCTTCGATTTATTCTTATTTTCGCTTTGTTATTATTATCATTATTATTATTATTATTTATTATAAATATTATTAGTATTATAATAACTATTATTATTCTTCATGATTGTTAGCTTTTAAGTTTTAGTTTAAGATCTGGTTTATTCTTATTTTATTTTGTTAATCTTACTGTAATTATGTAGATGTATATTTTGCCCAAAAGTCCGCTAGGGCATAATAAATCCGATCAATCAATCAATCAATCTCTCTTTCTCTCTCTCTCTATGCTATCCTTTTATTAGTATTATTTGTATCCTACTTATGTTATCTTTGCTACTTTATTATTGTATCAAATCCTTATTTTTCATCTTTTATTTTTTTCTTTATTCTATTAATCCTTGTTATAATTATAATTACTTCATCATTTTTATGTTATAATTATCATGATATAAACTCTATCTTTTCTATTGTTTTTATTCGCATTTATTAAATGAAGGTGTCCTTTATTTCGCAACGACTTTTATTAAAATTACAACCCTTATTTTTCTTCGAAGTATTAAAAGTGCTTAGGGTGTCCACACAAGAAATATAGGCTAATCGATAGGAACAGCCTATCGGGTGACTCACAAGTAGAGACGTTTTTTTTTTGTCGCGATTAGATGAATTTTTTAATTGTGAAATTTTTCGGATGGATTTTCGCATTTTTGTTTGTTTGTACGAAATGCTGATGTGCGGAAAAAACACACATATTTTCCATTATTTTCAACGAACAAAAATCATCTTTACGATGGAAAGTATGAAAAATAAAATTGCGTCGAATTTAGAGAGGGATTTTGAGCTGCGGAATATGGTGGTTGAAGGAAAGCTCTAGCTTCTATCACATGTGCTTGTATGGCCACGATAAGCCAGGGCCTGTTGGATGGTGGCGTTGACTCGTTTTGAGAGATTCTATCGTGCGATCGTTGAGATTCATCGCGGCCCATTCGGTTGGCCATTATGTCGTAAAGAACCAGGAAAGATGAGGGTCTTGAGTGGTCAACAACCCTTTTACCTATTTCAGTAAATCTGGGGATATATATGTAATTAAGGGTGCCCCTTAATTGTTTTTTCTTATCAATAAAACATTTTTTATGAATTAGTCAATTAAACATTGAATTATTTTATATTATATGAATATTATGATATATTGAATATTGAAAATAATATTATGGTATATATAATACTAATGCGGTTGTTAGTATTATTATATTATTTATATAACATTATTTTACATTTTGTTCAAGGGCCGAAGTTATTATTGTAGGGTTTGAAAATGATCTATTTATTCATTTAGAAATTCAGGGTGAGGGGAGCATTGTTTAAAATTAATTATTTATGTTTATTTGCAAACCTGCAAATTAAAAAAAATTGCGAAACCATCATGACTCAGTAACTACTCAATTTTGATGCTTGGTTGATGAAGCTCGATTTTATTAAAAGAACTTGTAGAATTATCCCTTTTGAGAGGCCATTATTGTATATATTCAATATAGAAAATGTAATATGAAATAATACATATATCATATAAAAATATAAATACTCAATGTAAAAATTATAAAAATGAAATATAAGAATATAAATAAGTAGTGTAAAAAAATGATGAAAAATCGTTTCGCGAGCTATCGATACGTCACAAGACGATAAGCTTTATCGCACATAACTCAAGCTCAAATGCAAAAAGCAACGATCCCGTGCATGGGGCAAGATAAATCTATTTGGAAAGTGCAACTGCACGGCTGCATTCAAAGGGCGCTGGTGTTCGGTAGCGATATATTTCATTGTTCTGAGTGGACATCTAGTACCGGGGCGAAACCGAATAAACAATATCACCGTATGTCCGTGACGTTTATACGCGTATTTGTGCTTGGCATTATGAGCAAATTTCTTCTACTCTGTCTCTTTCTCTCTCCCTCTCTCTTTCTCTCTTTCTCACTCCTTCTCCGGAGCTTTAGGAGGTCTGGAGCTCCAAATCCAAATAATCCAATTCTCTCTGTGAATGTTATTTCGAGAACTTTGAACTTCCAGGACCGTCCTGAAAGTAAAGAATCGCTCGAATACTCTAAGGCGGAGATATAAATGTACAGAGCTATGCTTGTGGGTGTGGGTTTGTCTGCATTTGTTTATTCAATGCAACGACCTGTGAGGCACGTTTGTTATCAACACAATGGCCGGAGGCGTCGCGAATCGTGGAAATAACATAACCGAACGGATAACTGTCCACCAATCAAGGTAAACCCAAACAAACCCCATCAGTGTGACGTAAATAATTTTAAAACGCTGATGCCGAATGACAAATAAAAGATTTTTAAAACTGGTCACCATTCAGACGAACACAAACAAACCCAGGACGAGTGATCAAGAGATACAAAAAAATTAGCCACTAAACTAAATAAATTCAGTCCAAGTCACCAACAAAAGATAAGAATCTGGCCACCAAGCAAAACAATCCGAAACAAACCCAACAGAGTGACGAAAAAGACTGGTCATTAAATCCAAACGAATCCAAGCCGAGTTAACAACAAAAGATTACAAAATTGGCTACCAACTCAAACAAACCGAAACAGGCTGACTAAAAGAACTGATGACTAATCCAAAGAAGCCAAAATCGAGTGAACGGGAAAGAACAGATGAACAGGACACTAACCTGGGATAAAGTTCCGAAAAGCCCAGACCCTGGATCGACTTTAAATTTGGTACACTTATGTTCTTCCGTCTCCTGAACACGAATATAATAATCAAAATTTCCGCAAACCTCATCTTCAAGGTCAAAACTAAAAAAACGTCGTTTTTTGAGTGGTTGTTCTAGGTTATTTCAACAACTATCGATCTCAGATAAAAATATTTCAATTCTAAGTTGTAGATTATGTAAAAATTCATATTTTAGGTTCTGTACATTTTTTTCCTAAAACGATTTTTGTTCGAGCAAAACGCGATAATCCTCAACACGAAAAACATGATACTTTCCAATGTGAAAAACACGATAATTCCAAATGAGAAAAACCCGATAATTCCCAACGCGAAAAACACGGAAATTCCCAACCCAATTTGTCTATCATGGTAGACGAAACGAAATTTCCAATTGTTTCTAATCCAAACAAACCCAAACAAACTTAATTGTGGGATGCGTAGAGTCGTTGCATGCGCAAAACACGGGAGTGGGCGCAGGGCATCTCGGGTGGGTGCGTGAAATCGTGGGATGCGTAGAATCGTGGAGTGTACGTAGAGCACGGGGGTGCTCTCGGGTTTAGATGTCGAATATCGAACTCTCGAAAAATATACACCCGAAAAAAATAAAAAATTGAAAATAAGAAAGACCAAAAACAAAAAAATATCGATCTGAATCAGAATCACATAAATCCGAAAAAATAATGTCACATCCCATGGCAAATCATGGATAATTATACTGAAAATTCTACATTTTATATTGGACGACACGTGGAGCCTCTCATCAATAATCTTCGACATTCGATCATTTATACGCAACATATACTTCTCAGTGTCTGCGAAATCATAAAGACATCTGGTTTCTTCCTTCGTAACCCCGTATATATTATAATACTCGATATGAACAATCATCATGGTTACAAAATCCGAGTCAAATTCGTCTGTGTTTAAACATGAATATCGAACTCGCGACGACACGCCCTTGGTCACCAAAAGTCATCAAAAGTTAAAGGTTCCTTTACTCTCTGATGTAATCCATTTCATATAAGGAATGAACAAAGCCGATTCTCCGAACCAAAGCTATGTACGTACCTCTTTGCGACCAATCATATTAACCAATTCTTATCGACAGTGCCTACTGACCAACCCCTAAAGAAATGCATCACCAAATTTCCATCTCTCTATTGTTCTTTCTTCCACAATCAATCATGCTCTTTGTAAAAGACTTCCGTCCGCAAGTTAGTTTCCCAACAGTAATCATAGCAATCAGATCGACGTCTCCCAACAGAAATCGTAGCAATCAGATCTACGTCTCCCGACGTCATTCATCGAATCCAAATTATAAGTCTTTCATTAAACATCAATTCTTTTATCGATTCGTACACGAAGTCAACGCGATTATTGTACGAACTTTACGAATATCAACGCGTATTTACATATGTAAACTCTATTCAAATCTCGTGCGTGTATATTCGACTCCGCTACTAGCGAGCGCATCAGGGCACCAGCGAAAGCCTTTGTTTATATGAGCGCCAACCGAACTCTCGCGAGCGTCATCTGATCCGTAGCGAGCGCACACGTACACACAACTATCGACACAACTGACAAATGTAAGCGACAGATCATTTTCATTTATTCCGATTCATAAACTCCAAGCTTTCGTGTTAATTTTTTTATTGTAATCCGTAAATTAACAAATTCAATCAGTAGCTTCTAATAAACCATATTTAAGTTTGTTCAAGTCTGTCAAATTATTTTTTAATAACAAGACATCCTATCAATTCCTCAATTTCATCCAATTGACGGCACTACCCTTTTTTACCCTCGTCCCGAGCTATTGCGCTAGGCGTAGGCTTAAAAGAGGGAAACATATAAATATATGTCCGTATCTCTTCCAAACGTCACATATTCGCTTTTGGAGACTCTTCCGTTTTACCATATATTCATATATGTGCATGCCCTATCAGAACGTGACAATAAAAAATTGGAAAAGAAAAAATCTAAACACCCAAAAACAAATAAGCCAAAAAAAGCTGATAAAATCCAAAATAAAAAAAAAACGAAAAATATAAAACCACTTTAAAGACCGAACTCCGACGTTCACGTGGTAAAGTGCGTCAGTAGGCTATGTCGAAGTCAATGGAGTTTTGGCTAAGAACGATCTGCTGTAGAAACCAGATAAAGCAAACATCGACAGCAATAGAAACAAAACCCAACAAATTCAACTATGGTCATTCGTAGGGTGTGTAGTTCACTGGAGTTGGTCTCTTTTTTTCTGTTTGAGATGGGAATTATTGTGTTTTTCTCGAACAAAAATGGCTTTAGGAAAAAAAAATATAGAACACAAAACATTCATTTTTATATAATCTACAACTTTTGTTAAAAATATTTTTGTGTCAAATCGAGAGTTGTTGAAATAACCTAGAAAAACCGCTCAAAAATCGACTTTTTTGAATTTTGTTCTTGAAGCTCAAGTTTGCGGAAACTTTGATGATTATATTCGTGTTCGGGAGACCAAGAAACGTAAGTATCCTATATCTAAAGTTGATCCGGCGTACGTGTTTTTCGGAACATTACCCCTAACCCAAACAAATAAAAGCCGAGTGATCAACAAAACATCAGACAGTTGACCACAACCCAAACAAACCCAAACCAAGAATGCCTAAGGAACGAAACGAATGAAAAATGGCTGAAAAGCAAAATAGGAAAATCGCGTGTTTCGCATTGCGAATGATCGACGCTTGAGTTTCGTACGCAATCTCAACGTTGGTATAGACCTTTCGAGGCTGTAGGGGAGGGCAGGGAGAGGAGGCTATCGAATACCCTCGCTTAATCGGCCTCGTAGTGGGGAGAAGTATGTGGTTTCGGAAGTCGAGCAACCGTAGCATATTCGAGTGCACTGCTGTGTAAACCGCACGAGGAGCTATCGACATCGCTGCACGGGCAATTATGCGCAGCGTTCAACACCCGAGAGCAAAATTAATCGAGCAATGCGTGTACCGTTGGTACCCAGGGGTATCGCCGGCGTTGCAATGTTCAATGATTATTCTAGTACTTGGAAAAACGCCTTGGGTATCGATTGGCTTGTTGGGTGACCGACGGTATTTTCCAAATTATTGGCACCTCGAAATTGTTTCTATGTTTTGCATTGAATTAAGCAAGTGAAATAATTAATGATGAAATCGTTGCGACTTGAATTATAATCATTTAATTTTTGTATTATATTTAGTATTTATATATTATTTATTTATTATTTATTCATCATTTATATTTATTACTTATATTTTTATTTTTGTATTATTAATATTATTTTTCTTCCCTACTGGTACGCACTGTTAACGTTTTTGCCTTTTCCCTTCCTTCTCTCCCTATTCACATTTCCACTACATTTCTTCCCGTTCCACCGTATTTTCTTCCCTGTTCAATACCCGACCAGAACCTAAGCCCAATTGCGGCCACAGCCGACTTAAGCTACACTATACCGGATTTGCGAAAGATACGGGAAAACTGTGAAAAACCCGTGTCGAAATAGACGGTCATGTATTCATCTGATGGTGTACAGACTTTTCGGTTAAACTATGTACCACCAAGGCCGCAGAAAAATCGGCGTCCCGCTGACGGGTCGATGCGCCAGCCGGAGGGCGGTTAAGCGGTCACCGATCCAAGTATCAGTGTCTCCCTACGCTGCTCAACTTTAGAGATCACCCGAGCCGCACTGCGTCGGTTAGAATTTAATTATATTTTACAATTTATTTACATTCTGAATCTCAACGATTGTTCAAGTCGAATTTGTTCTTTTGTCTTTGTTATATAATTTCGAAGTTTTTTAAATTTTCATTGTTTTTCATAATGTTGGTTCTTTTTGAGCCTTATTATTTTCGTATTTGTTGTTCCGTTTTTCGCATGGCACTAACATTTTTCCAACCTCAAATAAATGAAATAATCGATTATTTTTGCTCGAAATGAAAGTATTAGAGATAAGGAAGTAGATTTGGAACGTGACGATTCTTCTGGAGTATAGTAAGCGGAAAAGCCGTGTTCCTTGTTCTATCGTCACCGCAAGCGTCTGTGCGGTGTATAAGAAAACACGCAGAGAGTATGGGCGAGAAGTGTCGTTGTGCACGAGGTAGCAGGGAGCTTCACGCTGCAGCTGAGATATAAGCCAATTAACACGAGGCTCGTGGTAATTAGTAATTAAATAAATAAGACGATGGTGTGGCGTGTTGAATGCCCGACCATAAGAGGTGAACTGCGTTAGCGGAAGCGAGTATGGAAGCGAGTATCTAGGGGGAGGGGTTCAAAGTGTTTCATGGCGGAGAGGCGGGCGTTACCGAGCATTAAGCTCGACGATCTCTATCCCAGCATTCCTCTCGGGCTCTTCCTAATGGAAGCTTCGAGCTTGGCTCCATCGTCTTTCTCCTCACGACAAGCACACACTCACATCCTATAAATATAGATAGATGTCGCAGAACTAGTATTGGAACATCGATGGATGGACAGATCTTGCGATTTTGATGCGAAAAGTTCTTTTCCATTTTCCTCTCCGACGCACCGTTCTTTAGATATCTAGCAGGCAACGCAAACCTATACGGTAGTTCAACGCGCCCCCTTCCCTTCGCGCTTGGAGCCAACGCGGCGCGAGTGGGCGGGCCGCAGCTACACGGTCACGCACCGGATTGGCTTGCATTGATTGATTAATATCTGGCGATCGGTGCATCGGAGAAAAAAACGACTAAGGACTTTCCTCCTTAAAATTTTCCGCTTCATCCATTCGATGTACTCCCAATCCAAATTTCCTGTCACCCGTTATATAACGGTGGATAAATCTGTCTGGCATGCCAGGAAAAATGCTATTCTCCACTGAACCGCTTATTTTTCACAGGCTGTATTAAAAAGTCGTTCGGTGAACGTCGGAATTGCGTACCACGCAATTGATGATACAGCTCTTATAAGTGATCGCGTAGTCATCCTGAGTCATCTCACAGGCTGGCAAAAAGCCTTCGCCTTTTTCCGCCTCCACTTATATTTAGGGAAATGAAAGAATGTTTTTTTTTTTCTACAGAGTATATTTGATGTTCGTTAAGTAATTGAAAGCAGCAGCCTTATGGAATTTCGCTACCATTGCGAAAGTATAAATTTTTGTTCGTGAGAACATATATTTTGTGATGTACATCAGCAATTCATACAGTCGTGTAACTTTTTTCGAGACTGTGCACGTACAGCTTGGATACCTTCTACGTACACGTAGACAGGCTATTAGGTGAATTCGTGTCGTGTTCGAATGATGCTTAATTGGAGCCTCCAAACGAGATTCACTAAGGGTGATTGAGAGATGGAGAGGAGAGGGGGAGGGTGGAAGAGAGAGAGAGACACAGCTGTAACATCAGTGATGGAATTGGACGATTTTATGGAACGAGGACGTGATGGTGGCTAGGGAGGATCAGTTACAAAGAGTAGTAGAGTTTCAAGAGTAGCGCCCGTCGCTCGTACGAGAAGTGAGGGATATGAATGCACGGCGGAAAAATGTTGATGCTTCTTGCTTTGTTGAGGGAATGGATCGAGGATGAACATGCACGTGTAGGTACTCCAGCTACGTCGACGAGGGTGTATATGCGGATATAGCAATGTTCTACGTGAGCTCGATGGTAATTAAGCTCCTACGAAGCCTGGACGTGATGGAGGAGGATGGGAGGAGAAAGAGGAGGGATTTGCTAAAGGGCATATACGCGTACGGGAAAAACAAGAACCAGAGATCAACGCGGTAGTCCAGTCTATGGATACTTTTAAGGGGAATATTTTCCAATTTCAGAATATACGATTAAGGGGTCACACGTGAATAAAATTTGATACCGTTTCTTTAAATACTTTAATACGCCTTTAGTTATTATTATATTTTATGAAAAAAAAAATATTTATTTGAAATGTAAAAATGATGGAACAAGTTCGGACGAAATAATTACGAAGATTCGTCAATTTTACAATAGTCTACTCGAGTGTGCTCTTTCCAATGGTAGGCTCACGAAGGCAATTCCGAAATAGTCAATCGACGTATTTATAAACCCTCATTTCGCAGTATCCTCTTTGCGACGTTACTTCCATTTCATTCTATTTTTACCGATTTTCTCACCTTTGATTCTCACTTGTCCGATCGTGCTTTATTCACTTTTCTTCCACGTCCGCACATCCTCTTCGTATCCCCGTTTTGCTCGTTTTCCCTCACCGTGTCGTATTCCACTTTGGATGTCGAATATATCCCACGATAGTGAAAGTTTCCGCTTTTACTTCAGTAACACTACCGCTGGGAACGAATTTCTATGGAAATCGGTAACTCCTTTATCCGCCCTATCTTTTACCCATCTCCTGCACCCCCCTCCCCCTTCCGGTCCTCTAACGCTCTCTTCATCTTTCTCCCTCGTTCTCCTGTTACGGTCCAAGGTACCCCCAAAGCTGCGATATTATCCATGTGTATCTTGTGCATATTCGATATGTGTATCTTGTGCATATTATATTATACCAGCTTTTGATTACTTAAAAAAATTGTACGATATGTGAAATAATTATAATTAGGATGCACAATTATCATAATATTATATTCCACTATGATTATACAATAAACAGTTTGTTTATTGTATAATCAAACAGTGAAATTATTTTTTAATGTTAGTTAATAAGTAACTGATTACACACACACACCCACGTGCGTGTGTGTACAATTATATAAAATGATCTATCAAACTGATAATAATAAATATTAGTTATATTTATTTATAACCTTTATAATTATAAATACAAGTATACAGATAAATCTAACGAATATTCATTATTATCAATTGTATTTCATCACATAATTCATTTAGCTTGTGTTATTCATTATATAATCATTTTTATATAATGAGAATAATTTTTAATAATGTAATTTTTTATAATCTTTTCAGTACATAATCAATCACCTAAACCAAAACAAACCCAAACAAGTATTGTAAACTATAAATAAAGGATCTAAATAATGCATGAATAATTATTTAACTGATTAACAATGAATAATTATTTAACTGATTAAATAATTATTCATTAATTATATGATTATTGTTGTTGTTATTGTTATTATTATTATTATTATTAATATTATCTCAGTATTAGGTTTCCTTGAATTTTGAGTGAGACGTTCGAGTTTTTGAGCATTTAGAAATCGGGCTTTTTTTGCCCTTCCTATCCAGAGAAATACGTCATCGTAATGCATATGAGAGATAATGAAGTTACGTTGGCTTGTTTGCTCAAAGCTCCGTTCAGGATAAACAGCGTTCTGAGGGTGGCTTTATAAAGTAGCGGTAACCTATAGTTGCTTGAACTGTTTGCGAAACATTCGCGAGTATCCTTGGATACAGATGCGGAGGCGGGATTGCACTTTGGGATATCTCGTCGGTGAAATTATGAGTATGCATTGATATACCTTGCTTTTTACCTCCAGGATATTCCATTTCAAAGCCTTAAGAATAGTTTTAAAAATCGTATTACTCTAAAAGACGATTAGCACAGTTTTGTATAGCAGAAAGAGCTTTATCGAATAAATATATGACAATGCACTTTGCCAAATGCAAAAAATTGTTGTAAAACCAAAGAAAAAAACGATAAAAACGATACGAGCTTATTCCCAAATCTAATATTCAGGATAAACCTGTCGGATACGAAAATTGATTGGAGTACATTATCTTTCTCAAAAAAATTACTCGAAAACAAGGAAACGTACAAATACATTTAACCACTGCATTTCTTTGTTTCCCTCATTTAAGGGGATGACTGCATCTCTTTGTTTCCACGGGACACACGAGTGCGAGAGAGATAGTTGAAACGTTTTAAACCACGATTTTTCAAGAATGAAACGTTTTCATCCAAAATGGCGAACGGGGGGCCCACGGTGCCATCGTCCTGAATGCACACAACGAATTTCGTACCAATTCGTTCAGCCGTTTGAGAGAATAGTGGTTTCAAAATTTCGAAGTGGACGGAAGCGTGTTCGTCATGCCGTTATGGTAGGACAAATGTGAAAAAAATCGTTTTTTTTCCATAAAATTGTTAGTTAAATTTCTTAAAAATATTGTGTCTGATTTTTATAGAAAAATTCCAAAAATTGTTGGAGTTATCGCTAAAAGACAACAAGAGCGTTCGTGCCGAGTAAACACAGCTATGCAACTTTGACCGCGTCTGTCTCAAAACTATGTTTTCCTCAACGGCTGGAGTGATTACGCCGAAACTATTCCACCGATTTCCATAAAATTTGTCGCACATCTTCGGAACATCAGCACCTTGATGGTAATAAATCCTGGTTCACCAACGGCGTGTGGGTGTTGCTTTTAAGACTCGTTTTGATTTTTTTTCCGATAATTACAGCGTGTGGGAGAACTCTAGCAGTAAGGCAATTTTTTTGAAAATCATCTTCTAAACATGAATGTAGACGATGGGCCAATTTGCATGAAAAAATTGTTTATATTTTTTTAAAACAATTAAATAAAATATGAAACAAAACATAATGAAAGATCCAAATTTCTATGTGTATTCCTTAAACGAAAAAAAATTCATGAAAAACCCATAATTTTCGAGCTTCCGGCAACGATGAACTATACTCGTTTGCATCGACGTGACAACGTCGAGGAAAAATTGAAAGGCGCGACACAGCGGTTGCTGACAGTCACCAAATTGCTTTAATCGAACTGTCAATTCAGATTTCACGCGAAGGGCTCGAGTGCCCTTTCGGCGAACCGAACAACCTTCTGTAGCTCCGTATCCACTCGTATCCGTACACAATGTGTACACGTACGTAGGTCACGTGTGTTACAGACAGGTCGAACTTTTTTTCCGAGTCTAGAAATTCCGAGTCATCGAAGTGGACTCCTTTCCCAGATTCATGCGTTTCACTGGCTCGGCTGGTCACGACACACGCCGATCGTGTCGATCTCGCTAATCTCAATGATCCGATAAACATAGCGTGTTGGCTCGCTCCTTTATTTCTATCTGGTTTTTTCCTTTGATTAAAACTCCGTAAATCTATTTTGCAGTATTGGCTTGGCATAAAGTTTGTCAAATGCGTTTTCCCTCGTACATCCCTTTCGGTCTTTTGTCAGTGTTTTTTTGTATGTCCTTTCAACTCTTAACTACTTTACATCCGTTTTTGTCCTTTTCCTCGCCCCTTTCCTGTGCCCTTTCCTGTGTCATTTTTTGCCCCTGCTGAGGCTTTTCTCGGCCCTTTCTTGTACATGCTATTTCCTTAGCCCTTTCATATTCATATCCCTTCCGGCCCTTTTGCTCGGCTCTGCATCAGCCCTCCTCTGGCCAACCCATTTTGTCCTTTTCATCAGTCCTTCCCGATAAATAAGTTCCAGCTCTTCTCCAGCGCTTCCCTAAACTGCCGTTTTGGCCCTTTTCTCAGCCCTTTGCTATACATCCCTTTTGGCCCTATATCTCAGTCCTCTCTACATCTCTTTTGGTCCTTTTTATCAGCCTTTCTTCACATATCCCTATCAGCCCTTTGTTTCAGCCCTTCTTCACACATCCCTTTCGGCCCTTTTTCTCAGCCCTTCTTCGCACATCCCTTTCGGCCCTTTATCTCAGCCCTTCTTAGCACATCCCTTTTGGCCCTTTGTCTCAGCCCTTCATCACACATCCCTTTTGGCCGTTTACTACTCAGCCCTTTCGTGTACATCCCTTTTGGCCCGTTTTCTTGTGTACATTACTCAAGCTAAAACAAACACAGCCTGTACGCTTGTCCGTACAATAGAGTCGAACAAACTTACCCTGTGCGCGAGATCCGTTGTTCACGCTCGTTCGATGATCACCACCGGCAATTTGCTCGTAACCGTTCGCGCTCGAGTTATCGCGCGAGCGCTGATAATTGGCGATGACGAAGGTCGTCGTCGCGAGTACGAGGAACAGCCTCGATCCCCAAGCCCCGACTCCCCGCGGCATCCTGATGCTTCTCCGACATTCGCATTCCCCGCGGAGATTTATACTCGGAGATTACTCTCAAATATCTATATCGAGGATTCCTCGAGCAGCAGACTCCTTCCTGAAATCGTCGTCGAGAACGTAAGAAAAAAATTAAAAATATGTTATCAATTAATATAATAGTACATACAATACCTAATACTATAAAATTTGTATGTAACAGTTATAAATATTATTATTCGCATTACGTGTTATTGTTACTGACGTAGGGAAAAACATTAAAATAATCAATAGAAATATGAGTATAATAAAAATAATAATAAATATAATATTTATTTTGCAATTAATAATATATAAATGAAAGAAAAAAAAGACTTATATAGACTATAATATTTATTTATTATTATGTATAAATAATAATATTACTAATAATAAAATAAATAATAATATAATATATATTTCATCATTCCTTGAGCATCCGGCGGCTTCTTGAAATTGTCGTAGCAATTTTGATAATGAAGAAATTAATATGATAAAAATAAATAAATAAATATATATATATAAATAAATATATACACACACACACATAAATAATAATGTAATAATATAAAAAATGTATTATGAGTGGAAACGATAGAAATGGATGGCTGATTGACAGGTTTCCAAATTCGATGGCTGTAATCGAGCACATCGTATTATGGAAAACTGAATGGTCGTTGAGTCGACGACATTGAACTGTTGAAAAATCTGACAAATTCGATTCTCGATGAATGACTCGACGAAACATGATTAAGAGTAGGGGAAAAATGATGGCTAGGTTTCTAAGGTGAACGTGGAGGAAGGGAAGGTGAAAGGAGTGGGGGAGGAGGGAAAGAGCAGGATCTTCGTTCCTGAGTAAACTTTTAATGAATTGATAAGTGTGCAGATGTGTAACTGTGCCTCGTTAATTATAACGCCAACTTGAGTTACAGAAGTAACTCTTTCGCCCTCTATGTCTCTACCCCTTCTCTCTTTCTCTTTGGCTCTCTGCGCGACACAGCTCGATGCCTCCCATCAACTTGGAATTCTCGCGGGTAACGAGATAAATAGACTTTCGCCGGTTCGAAACTTGGACTATCCGCAGCATTGGGGAAGACATAATAGGGGGTAAATGCAAGGTGGAGAGAGGGAACGGCGCAAAACTGTGCGAATAGGGGCAACGATAAACAAATTTAAAAAAAAGCATAAAACGAGAGTCAAAGACTGTCGGTTAAGGTAGTACTACCAAATTGATTAGTCAACGGTATATCTATAATTTGTTGTATCAGAAAATAGAATAATACAATACATCTAAGGATAATAATATTCATCGTAAGAAAATAATTATTCGAAATGTGCTAGTAATAAATGTGTTCAATTATTATTATCAACAATGAAGTAAGGTACCTGACTCATATGAGGCCCTCCTTATTTGTTTTTAAGTACAAAAAATTATGAATGTTGGAATAAAACAAAAATGTTTATTTCATGATTTATTCAATAATTCACGTATCAATAATAATTTTGGTTCAGAAAACAATGTTCACCATTAACTGTACGCTTTTTTTTTAAAAAGCGACTTCTCCGCCTTATTCAGACCACTGTTTCTAATAGAGCTACGTCCGTTGTAAGTTCGTACGAAATAATATATATATAATCTTCAATTTTGAACTTAAGTTTTGATACCAACATGTATAGCTACTTTCTATCAACTGCAAATTTGTTTGGGTTCGCCGTAATGCTGCGGTTGCTATTGCAATTGCGGCCATTCAAATTTAGATCCTCGACGATGAGGGTTCAATGCTTTTGATATTGTAGTTTTGGAAATTTAAAAATTGGACCCTATTAGGAACTGAGGCTTACATGGGTCAGGTACCTTACTAAAGTAGCAATCAGCTTTACTCAAGCGATCTTACCAACCCCCATTTCATAAAGCTGTTGCCGAAAAACATTACGAACGTCGTTTGGTTAACGCTACTATGTGTGTCTAGTAGTTGTGCGTCGATCAGCAAACGCTAAAATTAATCGCTTCGGTCGATAATATCTGCTTGAAATGTCCGGTAACCTAGATTTTTCATGAAGCAGATTTAATCGCGACAGTTTTGTTGACCCTTTCCGCTTTTTGTATATTTTGTATCCAGTCGAAAACTATTAATATTTCCGTTTCAAAGATCGATTTGCACGTATCCTTCAAATGTTGTGTGTTTGATGTATCGATTTAATGAATTAATTACTGTCGTATTTCCTTGATAAGGTATGCTGAATTTTTGCAGTCTTTAATTGCATATTAAATGTTTTTGGTTTTATAGCAAAATCACGTTTTTTTATGTTGAAAAACATTTTTATTTGTTATTGAATCCTCAATAATCTAATATAAATTAATATACATTAAACTAATATAAACTAATATTAATATGTACTTCATATATTAAACTAATATATAATATGTAATGTACATAACATTTACTTTATCAACAGAAACGAGTTTAACTGAAAATTAAATTAAATTTCGAATTCGTGTCAACGATTTTAAAAGCAACTGATAGCTATCATTCTATTTTACGTATACATTGAAGAAGGGGGACGGGGTTTAGAGTGTCCTGGAAATAACAATTTGAGGACAGAATAAAAGCGCCGCGGTCCATTAGAGGGTTAGAAGGTCCGCCAAGGCTGCTGGCATTGCGATCGCTCGTATATATTTTTAAATAAATCAATGATTTATTTTTCCCTCGCAAGTACGCCCTCCGAAGCATCTGTGGGGATGGCTCGTGCCGAGCGATGAATAATCCTGCCCGCGAGCAAATAACGCTTTTTTTCATTCCGCCGTTTTTCGTTTTTTTTTTTTTACCTTTTCATCCGCACGTACGGATACCGCGAGGAGAGGAAAAAACTGTTTTGCTTCTTCAAAATGAATAAACAAGCGAACCGGAAAGAGGACGGACAAAAAGGGAAATGAAGTAAAATAATTGCCGAGGAGGCGGCCCGCAACCGAAATATTCGGTTGCGATATTTCCGGCTTGACGAATATTTACGAGTTACGAAATAAAAGAAAATCAATTTGCGAATAAAACTCGTGTGGCTACTGTTCGGATAGCGAAGAATACAGTTCTTCTCAGATTTTAATTTGTCATTTATATTTATGATTTTTCATTTCTATTTTTAATGTTTTTATATCTGCTTTTTATTTTTCATTTCTTATTTTAATTTCCGAACTTGTCTTAATTTTGAATTCATTTTCTGATTTTTCTTTATTATAATTTTTTTCAACGTCTAATTTTTCAAAAATGGTAATTTATTTTTTAATTTTTATTTATAGTGATTTACTTAAATTTTCGATTCGTCAAAAAATATTACATTGTTACTTTTTATTTTCATTTTAATATTCGATTCTTTAGTCTCGATATTAAATTGTTATTTTTGACGGCTCACTTCGATTTCCATTAGTTTATTTTAATTTCAGATTTTGATAAAATTCATATTTATTTGTATCGTGAACAAAAAAATTTCAGCAAAAAATACGATAATTAAACGAATATCTCGATTGTTTAAATATTGTATTTTTTTCTGATACTTTCTTGTTTGGGTTATATCTACTTTGGTAACAGAAAATCACTCTCCATCCACCCATGAACCCTTATGATTCCTCCGATCGTTCGTACGTTTGTTGTTTCTTTATTTCTTTGAAACATGATCGACGAATGAGAAATCAGGAGGAAGGCAGCCTTTCGAGCGTTGTTTCTATGTGAGTGAACCGAGGCCTGGACGCACTGGAGATATCATTCGGTCGCTGGGATAAATAAGCTCTGGGCAAAATGCAGGGGATAGAATGAGAGACAGGCTTGGGAGGTCGGGTGGGAAGGATTGAACGAGCAAGCTCGCGGGTATTATCTGCCATAAATATGGGGGGGGGGAGGGGGATATCCGGGCAGAGCGCTCCAGTTGCTTCTACGAGGCGGTAAATCAACACCTATTCGTAATAGTAGCCACGTGTACCCTCATTTTCGCTTTACCTCTCTCTTATCTTTTGCTACATTACGTTATATCGTGTTTACGTTATTTATCAATTTTTATTTTTTTTCCTTTTTCGTTCATTTATTAATATTGTATTATTGGGTTATTTAATGAAAAATATTCATTCTTCGAATTTATTCTATAATTATTTATTTATTTATTTAATCATATTCATTTATTATTAATATGATTTAAATAAAAAATGATTATTTATTAAAATTTATTTATTTTGTTATTATTGTTACATCAGTATTAAATGTTTTTCCGGTAATAAAAAAAATACGTGTCCCTAAAATTTCGATGGGGAATAACATGTAAAAACATGAATGTATTCGGATGGGGTCACCGGAAACGGTTTCCTTTTGGGTAAAAAGGGCTTAAACTAAAATCGGCTTTCAACTCTATTAATATTGCGTACACCGATATACGTGGATGTGTACCGGTTGAATTTCCCGATCAGAGGTTTATCGATATGGGGCGTTAGGATTGCAAGATCGACTGGTCTCTTATACCCTTGCTGCATTACTGATTCCATTTAATTGCCATCCCGCGAATCCTCGAGCCAGGCTCTTCATTACCTAACTGCGCCTCGAATTCGCGATGCTCCAATCTGGATTATACACGACGAACAAATGTAGTTGGAATTCCCGCTATACGTATGTGCCTGGTCGTTTACGTGTACACCCCTTAATGCTTTTGGGCTGCCGTGTGTGCTTTCGAAGATTTACGTTTCTGAAATGGGTAAATTCAAAGCCATACACGTTCGTCAGTCGTATTAATGAATCCATGAATTTTTAATGAATTAATATTTATTAATTTATCGATATTAATAAGTTGATATAATATGTATAATCAATAGAAGTTTTAATTATACATATCACAATCTTTTAGTAACATCATTATAATTTATTTTACTACATTATTAGTATTGTTATTATTATTTTATTTTTTTAAATATTTATAACATTTATAAAGTTGAACTCACGATTATTTTACGATGTACATTAATGATTCAATCAAAATGACTTACAAAAAGAAATATAATCAGTTTAATTCCACTGGGTGTCATTTTTATTAAATGTCTTCAAAGTATTTTTACGACTTGCGATGTAACACTCAATGTTACGAAATTCCATTAAACCATTTACCTTGTTTCATCAATCACTGCGTTTATTTATTTTATCTGTGGACATGTTTGAAGAACAAATGGACACGTGTATGTTAATTTTGCCAATTGCCGATGCTCATTTTGCAATTCTCTGGAAATATAAATGAATTATGAAACAACTGTAACATAAGTATACCATCTGATAAAAGATCGAATCAAAGTTCAACAATGTAGGGTTGAATAAAATGTTTCGTGCACAAGTCGTTGCACGAATACGTATTAAATAGCCACGAGAGATAAGGGAAACGCCAGTGGGAGTCTAGCCTGACCATTATCGGTTTGTACTACTAACTCTTGTGCTCGATTTCAAAGCTCCCCTCGACTCCTACGGGCGTAGAAGTCCGACATTATATATAAAAAAGATTATTCCCTCCCTCCTAAATATAAAAATACAATCCCTAACTCCCCCCCCCCCGTCAGTACATCAGTACTGTCTTTGAGTTTTTCAATTTATTTTTCATTTAAGTTTATTTTTAAGTGGTTTCGAGCTGTGTTGCCACCGTCAACTTAAGTTACTGGTACGACCAGTATCTTTGAACATATTGTAATTTTTGTTTATTTCGCGTTTTTATACAAAATTGGGTTTTTTGGATTTATTTTTGCGTTTTTTGTATTTGTTGTCAAATAATTATTTAGTTATTATTTCGTATAATTTTTATAATTTCTCAAGTTTCTCGAACGATTTTTACTGGGGCATAATATAATTTATCACCATCACCCTAACAACCCCTAATATACTCATCGTCCTCATCCAGACTCTACAAACCCCAATGCAAACCCCTAAAATGTCTACCCTCCACATACAAACCACTAGCCTCTTTGTTCAACCCTTGCCAACGCTTCACTCACCCTCCCTGTAAAACCCCTAAAATCCCCACTCTCCACATACGATCTCACTCCTCCAACCACCCCCATAGCAGTATTCTATTTCTTCTCTCCATATATACCCTCTGAAATTCCTACGCTTCGGAATACAAAAATACTACCCCTCATCTCCCTACCCTCGCCATACAGACTCAAAGCTCTCCAAGCTCCCAATGCAACCACTAACTTCACCATTCTAACAACCCTTAAATTCCTCACTTGCCTCATACAAAACCCCAACGTTTCCACCCTATACAACCATAAACTACCCATCCTCATTATCCAACCTCTGAAAACCTCAACGCCCTCATACAATCAAATTTCTAAACCCTAAAATTTCTAATCTCCCCATACAAACCTTTCCATTCACCCCTTACCTAGCCTTCCAATCACCCTCCCTGTAAAACCCCTAAAATCCCCACTTCTCACATAGGAACCCCCAACGTTCCCACTTTTCCTAACGAACCCATTTATCCTCCCCGCAGTTAAACCCTCGGAGAAAACTTCGAAGTTTTGAAAATATCGGCCAACACGGAAATTTTTTCGAGGTTACGGGTTGCCAAGATGCCGAAGGCGGAGCTCGATGACGACGGGTTGACGGGGTGAGTTGGGGTTGTGGGGAGACGGGGGAGGGGGTTGAGCGAAACGCGCCATCGGGGGAGGGGGAAGGGACGGGGACAAGCTTTTGTAAAGCTTTTGCGTGATGCTGTTGCTCGGTTGTTTGGTCTCGCCTTGTTGAAAGACTTTGGACGTGACTCTTCTTGTGAAAACTATCGGGAAAAGTTTTTCTCGCGAGGACGCTCCGGTAAATCACGACGATTCCTATCTTCCGAGTCTTACAAGAGGACCATACGTGTTTTGGATAAGATTATAGAGCGTGACGAAAATAGATATACTATTTTCTGTAAATTCGAGTGTATTGAATAGCATAATTCGTTAACGTTACGCGTTACATAAACTTAACATAAACGTATAATTAAACATTAATTAATTATACGTTACATATAATTACATTTAATTAAACATAAATTAAACATTACATTAATTGTACGTTGTAAATGACGTTGTAAATAAACTAAATAATTAAACAATAAATAACTATTAATTGACCAAAAAATCAATATGAAAATATATACGAAAATTTCGTTTACACGATAATAAAGAATGAGAAATAGGGAAGATTTCAACGACTTTGAAAAATCATTAACGACACGTCGATCAGAACGAATAATTCGACAGAAGTATGACGCTTTTTGTTTTTATACGGATTAAAAATGATATGCCAAAATTGTGGACGTTTTAAATGTTTACCACTATTTTTTCAGGGGCACCTTAAGATCCTTGAGCAACTGCACTTGAAAGCTTACTTATTCCAGTGGAAGAGAGAGATATCCCGTTGATTACACGACACTCCGATATTACTGACAATGATAAAGCAAACTCAACCCCCTCTACGATCTCGTGGTAACATCACGTCCACAGTTTTTGCATTGCAAATTCGTGAACTTTATTACTTGAGGACAATACACAATGGACAGCCGAGAAGGAAGCTGGGGAAGAAGGAGAATGGTCATGGATGGTGTGAAGAAGGAACGAGAGAATGAGGATGACAAGGAGGACAACGAAACTCTGCATATTTTAAAGTTGCAAGCTTTGCTACGATCAAGAGTAGTTTGGGGTGAGAAACGTGGTCTTTGGTTCCACGGTTTTTACGGTTGAGGTTAAGGTCGGCGTAACCTCACAAACGTTCGCGTCGTCGTTTCGCATAAACAATCCAAGTATTACTGCATAAATATTAAAAAATCACGAAAAATTCTTATCAATTCGAGCAACGATAATATTTTATAGACCAATAACGCATAAGTTATTTTTAAATTGTACAATAAATATTTTTGCAATTATAAACATATAATTTAACACGGTAGCTTGTGAGGGAAACTGACAAAACCTGAAACGCATGTCAATTTTGTCAAATTTCACTTCAAGTGTTTGTTCGGATTTTTTTGGGTTGAATTCGACTTCAAGTGTTATTGAAATTGGAAAATAAACATTTGCAAACGTTGGATTTACAAATTCATTATTAAATCAGTCATTTGTAAGGCTAAAAATGTACTACACGATCTTGACTTGCAAATTCGTTATGCGACGAAAAACAAAGCATCGGGCTTTGCAAAATTTATAGACGTAAAGACAAATGATGAATATTAGAAATTAGCAGATTTCAAAATCAAGAAATTCATGAGATGATGTAAAATGGTGAATATTCGAAATCAGCGGATTTCAAGATCAAGAAATTCATGAAATTATGTAAAATCATGAATTTTCGAAATCAGGAGATTTGAAGATAAAGAAATCGTGTTTTAAAAAATTGAGCAGTCTCTCTCACTCTCATATATCACGTGATACAAGTTTTTTTGTTTTGAAGGTCCTGGAGCCCGATATGCACAGGACAATTATTCTGATAGTGCCTAGATTTCCGTTCCATCAAATAATCGAGTTTCGGTGCTTATTAGCATGATTATATGTACTGTAACATCTGCGAGTGAGAGCGTCAATTTTTCAGCTTGAAAAGCACGTGTAATAAAAATAAGTGAGGAGATTATCGTTTTACGACTAATCACTAGAAAATTTCGGCGAATCGCGAAAATATAAAAAATTGGGGCTGGCATTTGAGAGCCTATTTTTTGTCGCAATTTTATACTCTTAAACTCATAAGAGGGCGTGGATGAGTGAGTACTCGGTACTAGTCCATTCTTGATACCCCTCATTCTCTTATCCTCCAATCCCCTCTCTCTCTCTCTCTCTCTAGCTCTGCACAGTTGCTGAGACTTGCCTTCTTGGTCTGGCCCTCCTAATATCCCTTCGAGGGCTTTTGTCTCGGGGCTGCTCGATGTAAAAGCTGCCGAGAAAACCCTTCATCTCCACCGCATGTCCTCGAGCTCGTGAAAAATTTGCAGACCTCTCGTGTGGTCGGATCCACCTTTTGTGACTCCTATCTCCCCCCCCCCCCCGACTCTGTCTCTTTTTCTCTCTTATTCTGTCCTTCCTCGTCGAAGAATGTTCACTCCTTCTTTTAAAAACCTCGGCTCAAGAGAGCTTCGCCTGGTCTCCGGGCACTTCCGGATATCCCAGTTATTTTTTTTTACCACCGTGAGTTTTCCAAAAAGGTCCAGTTTTTTATTTCGTTTTGTGGAGAAATAACCTGCCTTTACGTGGAACTAAACCGTCACGTTACCAAGAATGGGTGATGATCGGGAGGTCGGAAATGACCATCCAGAAGATATAAAACATAATTCCAAGAAGTAGCCTTTTTTTATTCAAGTTTGGGTTTATTTATTTTGCGATCAATTAAAGTTACGTAAGTCCTTGAGGAAGAACCTCACCATGATGGCTTAAAAAAATAATTTTACCTTACTTTCAAAAATATGTCTACACAAAATAATTTAACAATTTACAGGAATGCCAGAGTTACGGCACTTTACAGAGCGCTTTTATCGAAAATATATATATTTTTTTAGCTAGGGCCAACGATAACTCGAGCAATTTTTTTTACTTAAAATTTCTTAAAGAATTTTGCACGAAAATATCTTAGATAAAATACTTTTTTTCATTAAAAAAAATCAAGGACGTTTACGCTCAGTAATAGCGGCTTTCATGGACATTGAGAGTAGATTTGTTTTATTAAATTCAAACCGTTCAAACTGGAGATTTCAATCCCATCAGGAAAAAAATTTTTTTCAATAGTTGTTCACTCAAATTTTTTTTTTCAATAAAAATGAACTTGATATTTATTTAATCCACACTGTATAACAGGATGATAATATTTTCCGAAAAAATCATTTAATGAATATTACGAAATTCAAGAAGACGGCTATTTCTAACAGTAACACCCCCTCCCTTCCCCCTCCCGGACCCTTAAAAACACTCAACTGCCTGCACATCGAAGAGATTGCACGATATGATATTTCTACAACACTGATTCCTCGTCTCGTAGGTACTCCGATTCGTTCAGGGGTCATTCATTTTTATCCAGAATCCAATCTAGTGCCAATCTGTTTTGCCACGTGTCAGATGGTGTTGCAGTAATTGGATCGTCGATGATAGCAGTTCGTACACGAGGGATATCAATTAGCGAATGGACGCGTTACTCGAGGATGCTCCCGCGACTCCAGCAATTCTCTATCCTTCGTTATTGCGCACGAGATAGCTAATATCAAACGCCCGTTTCTCGTACCAACGGTTGGTGGGAGGGTTCTGATGGAATGAAACGGAATAGCTTGGTGCTCCATTTGTGCAAAGTTGTATATCTCGTGCTCCTTTCCTCGTTTCGATGTTAAAGCGACAATGGTGGATTGAATACGGGGCTAGGGTGGGTTTTCCATTCTGCATAGAATGTCCCGGCACTTTCATGGATGAGCAAAGCTCTCAAATATAATTGGGACTATTACCACTCTCTCGACGAAGGAGTCAGACAAAGACATCATTTGGGTTAGGAGGTGGAGTTTATTGAGAAAGGAGTGAAGTGGATCCATAAGCTGGGAAACAAGCTCGGGACTCTTCAACTTGACGGCCCAGTCATCCAGTTGGGTCCAAAGATCGACTTTGTTAGGTTGCGCGGTTCTATTCCTGGCTATCAGCAGTCAATAATAACGTTTGGTTTTGATGCTGACGCTACTTTGACGTGGAAGGCCAAGTTTTGACGCGCTAGGTTGATAGGATAAGAATCGAGAATATTTTTTCTGGTATTTCTCTAATCCTGTTGCAAGGTGTACTCACCTGGCGAAGTATGAGTGATTGAAGTTAATATTACAGGACCCAAACCGTTGTTCCATCGGGTTGTTCGATAGAAGATAAACAGCCTGGATGATTAATAAAAGTAGAAGTTCCAGTAGTCCAATTTGAAAGCTCATCAGTAAACATGCAGTCAAACGACAGTGCTGACCCCGGCGGGCTAAGAGCCAACATCTAGCTTCCATCCAGCCACACATGTTTAAGGAATCCGAGAACATGACCAACAACCGCGATACATCTGGCTCGCTGTTGCTGCAAGCTCGAACGTGGGCTGGAATACCAAGTTGCGGTGGCGCGAGAATTGCTCCGCGAATAAGTTTCTCGGCCAGCATAATGACTGCGGACTTTGTTGGTGGTAACGATCACAAGAACGTTGCGGGATGATAGTGGGTCGTGTTGGTTGCCAGGACTACCTCGTAAACGAGAATTGAGCGACGGTGGTTGAAACGGAACTGGTTTTCCGCATGAACCACCCGTAGCTTTGATATTTTCGTATGTTGATAACGCTCCCCTCCTCCAGTGAAATTTAGAGAAAAACGGGAAACAAGGATGGACTTTATCAGTTGGGGTGAGGAAGCGAAAAAAGTGAAAAGGATAAATACATCATGGGCCATGTTACAGAGGATGAAAAGTTTCGGCGCTGGATCTAGACACCCACACGCAGTATGCGGGGGACGAGAAAGACCGCAAGGATTCGAGCGGTGATGGAGCTAGCTGCGGAAAATGGTACCTGAGAGGTCGGACTACGGTTGGATTCTCCAAAGAGAACGGCCGGGACCGGGGGAAAAGAGCTACAGCAGGAAACCTCCCTGACTCAAGCTACGATCTAGACCGTGCTCTATAGTCGGTTGCGCAATTCGTCTCATTCCTGCTCGTGGCGTCGGCATGGCCGCTGCGGATACCTATCTCTCTAGAATACTCCGGGGGATAGCGCAAGTCTCATTAGTCCGACTCTCATTCAAAATGAACTACTTCGTCACACTCCAGGAGTACGGACCCGCACAAGGCAAACTTGCGGTCCGACAAGCCCAGTTCCTTCCGCGATAAATTGATGCCCATCACTCATTCGTTCCGTTATCCGGGTGTTTCCGGATTTGTAAAGTTTAGCTGCCTAGAAGCGACGTGGAAATTCCACTCGAGAAGACTCTCAAGCATTGAGCCAGAAAAAAAAGGAAGATCAAAAGCTATTATCGGACTTGTCTAGGAAAAGCCTCTTTGCAGCCAATATAAATTAATGATACGGTTAACTGAAAGGTTCAACCGGTATAAGATAGCGAATAAAAAGAGCTAAACTTGGCAATGGAGGAGAAGATCACGTGGAACCGTCAGACCGAGCAAATTAAATGGACCCGTAGAGCAGTCGAGTTGGAAGAGGCTCTCTGGAGATTACTTCAATTTGGTGGCTTACCTTTCCACATATTTAACTACCTGATGTGCCTAATCAAATCAGTGCTGTAATGACTACCGGTGTGATTACGTTTTTCAAGCCAAGTTTTGAAGTTTGCGGGAATAGAATGGCTTTGGCGATCAACTGCGATATTGAAAAATCGCGTTGAAGTCCCGATAGTGTCTTAGAATCATCAAAAACAACGATTCAGTCTGATAGATGCTGAAAAGTGTGATTTAAGACGAACTGACAAGTGGACCAGTTTCATAGATGACAGCTGAAAAGTAGAATGAACTGAAAAATGAACCAGGTAGTTATATACTGAAGGATGTAATTTAGATTGATTCAGCATTGCGAAACGGGAACGAATGAAGACTTGATTCCGATAGTGCTATCAATGCTAGCAATGACTTCAGCCGATGACGCAGAGATCCGTACAAGCCTGGTTTTCAACATTGCCTAACCGGCTTATCCGGTGGTTTGATTGGTGCCTGTGAACTGACCCGCACATGGTCATCTTTAGGCCGAACGAGAACACACGTGGAATATAAACGCTTGGACATAGGCCATGGATAGGTCAAGCCTGAACACCACAAGCCCATGGACCACGTTCCTCGCCCTTCTGCCCATCATTGCACACACGAACGCAAATTGCCTGCCCTACTCGGCGCGAACGCGACGAGAATTCGATGTGGCTCCGGTGATGGCCGGAGGTTGAACTTTATTCGGTGAGCACGGCAGTCGATCACCGAGCAATCAACCGGAGAATTTAATTCATTGATGGCCGTATATGACCCATCGGAATCTCCAATCTGGGTTCGCCAAAGCCCATAACCCAATAAGGATTTCGAATATTAATCTCCCTCGGAACGTGGCAAACATCATGTACATAAGGGCCATGGGTCGATCTAGATAGCCTGTGATTAGCCCCTTCCTAAATGCAGCGGTGACATTAAGAGGTGAAGCCAGATAAAAAAAGTTTAAAAACTTACTCGTCCCTTGACGCTACTTTCAGGCTAGGTTAGCGTTCATGATAATGGAACATTCAATTCTTTTTTTTTACGTAATTTGCACCCTTAAAGTGTGTGGAACACGTGGGTGAAAGGATATTTTCGTTCCTGAAGCATTTCAATGTTTACAGCCTGTTGGAATGGAATAGATGAAATGGGATATTCTGAATTGCAAATTACTGGAATATGCGTTCAGTCTAACTGACCATCGATTCCATTCCTCTACAAATTTTCCATTGATGAAAGAGTAAAATACGTTAAAACACATTTTCAGAGGTGTTTATATAATTTTTTGTTTTATCCCGACATTCGGGGACTTTTCGTACCCGAGAACGGTAACCTTAGTTAAATGATGATCCGTTATCACGGCGATGGAAAATTTGATCCGCGAAATCACTGGAAGTTTGTCGAGTTCTTTAGCTCGTGTAATCCGGAGCTGAAAGAGCCAACATTGGGATTGATGAACGTACAGGGCTGCTGGCTTAATGAAAGAAGTTTGATCAAACGAGGTCCTCGTATATTTATTCTGGGTATCAGGTTCTCCATTGCTACCTCCATCCACTATCCACTATCCATCTCCTTATTCGTCTTTTACCCTGTACTCTTTTCTCACTCTCTGGCTGGACATTGGCTAGGTTAACGATAAAACAGCGACCATACCATTAGTAGCTGGTTCACGAAAGTTCGTAATTCGTACGTGAGCAAGCAGCGCAAAGCTAACAATTCGGGTGAACAACAGCAGCCTTGTGTTGATGGTTTTCCTGAAAGGAGCGAAAGAACGAGTAGGACTTTTTACTGTATTATCTACCTTTACGTTCAGCTGATAAACGTTTGCTTTGACCAGTCACAAGATGGAGAGAATCATTCGTTTGTTTGATCTTCATTTGAATCATATCCTGGACCAATCGTATGTGCTGATAAAGTCCTGTTCAACAGGTTCTACAGGACCTCCATCGAATGATGATTCGCCATAAATGATTTTCCGAGTTACGAATCTGTTGTTCTCTTGATCAATGGTTCGTCATGGATTATTCTTTAATGATGACTACAAAATAAATTTTCCGTTCTTTTGGACCAAGAGCTAGAGACTTGTCAATCCGCAGACTGGAGATGTGGTAAATTCTGTATGGCTGGAAGGCACGTGACGTAGTTCACAACCCTTCAAACTTTTCACGTTGCAAACACAATACAGATTTCGCGTTGGGGAAACGACGGATGGAAGCGGCTTGACCTTGTTGGAAATTGCCTGGAGCTCCTGGAGGAAGTTCCAAACGATGTATCATCGTCACTTTCCACGAGTGACTGGCATGTAGTATGGGTTTCTTTTGGGGTGAATACAACACAACCAGGAGTCGTCAAGTTACGGACTTCGAGTCTGGCTCAAGTACAGTCGAAAGATCTTGATGGAATGCTTCTTGTAACTGAATTGACAAAAACCTTGAATTTGAATGTTTCTTCATTCGCATAGGCTGGCAGATTATTTTATATCTAACTGGTGAATATAACGTCTGCCATTTAACAAATTTTTGAATCGTCCAAATCAGCCCAAACTGGACAAAAATTCCATGTTGAGCCGCATCGCGGAAAATAACGTAGGAAAACTTCCGCAGAACCGCATAATTCGCAAAGCCAACGCGCGTGCTGAATGACAGGTAGATATGTCTGCTCGTCCACATGAAAAGGCATCCCTATATAATATACAAACCTACGGGTGTGTGATAAAACGTCACGTATCAGAGAACCGTTGATACGTGACGTTTTGTGATACCCTAACCTCTCATCGGTAGGCAGTCCGTTTTGGTTGCTTCCAGGTCAAGCTAGCTCAAAAGAGTTGGGGATTAAAGCGAGCCCGAGTGAAAAAGCTTCGGTGATAGATAAAAAAAAACGCTGGAGTTCCAGACCTGTTAACCAAAAGGGATGAAATCTGGCCTTTTCAATTCAGTGTTATCAGGCTTTAACGGGGACGAGATGAAGACACAGCGACGTGCAAACTGCACCCTGTCTACATGTTGCTTTGTCTTGCCAGAGAAACGCTAATTACGAAAAAAAGGGGGAATGTAGGGTGGGTTGAGGGATCAGGGATTGGATTGGGGGATTCCGAATGGTTTGAGAATCAGGGGTAGGTTGGGGGAGCTTGCGAGCCTCTGATCCGAATGTACACACGCGTCGTCACTGAAACAATCGTAATGGGATAGCTGCCGGGCAAAATGGTGTACCCGAAAGATCCTCTGTGGTCTGCTGTTGTTAGCGAGGGTGAGGCAGCATTTAACGGAACAACAAAGCGTTTGGATGGGTAATCAAGGGAACTCGAACATCCACGGATGGTCCAAGGGGGCGCATTCGTGTTTTCACTGCTGCGGCACACGGGAGTGGTGAACAAAGCCTCGGGGTGTCCGGGTCATCATCATCATCATCATCATTATTGATGCGAGAGGTCAAAGGGTTCGCTTTTTCGGCGATTCCCGATACGACCACGGAAGAATTTCGATCGAGAGGTTTCTCTGTTGATGCCTCAAGCTGCTAGGCGTCCTATACATTCTCAGAGACTCAGAAACGGGTTAGCCAGTTCCTTGATGTTTGGATGGATCTGGTGTGCCTACGAGAGTCATTAAGATGCCAGATTTCTTTCCAATAAAATAAATGCATTTCGGGAATTACTGTCTAAAAAGATGGCCAATCGTTAATGATTATCTTTTGTACCAGGGATACATGGATTTTTTATCAAGATAAATTCCAGTGTTGTTGATAAAAAAAACAATCGCTATGCACCCTCGCAAAGCTCGCTGGTAACCCTTACCGGGAAACTTCCACCAGTCGTTGATGATGGAAATTTATGGTAATTGTTCGGAAGGTTCATGACGTAGGTAGGAAGGGAGAAGACGAGTAGAATATCTGATAGGGGGCTCTAGGTTGTTGGTCGGGTTGTCGCTCATGTCCATGAGTCGAATCAGCGAGGCGCGAGGAACGGAAGTGAACGAGGACCGGAAATGAAGAGGCGAGAGTTTTGGGTGATTGTACGCCTGAGGAATGTAGGGCGGACGGGGGAAACATGTAAAAGTGGCGGAGCCTATGTTTTTTTTTGCTTGGTGACGCTTGCCCGTTCAAATCCAGGACGATGCGATGCGCCGACTTGATGAAAATGCTCTTCCAGCCTCGTTAACCGGAACCGTCCGTGCATATGCTGATGCAAAAAGCGAGGGATTCCTTTTCAATGAATCCTGAAGAAAATTCCAGTTCGTCGGGTGACAACTTACAAAAGACTGTTTTTTAACTTCAAACTTGGTCCGTTGGATCAACTCAGGAATTCCCTGAACATTTAGTTCTGCGTCCGGTTCTTTCACTGGCGTTTGACCGTATTGAGAATATGACAAGTACCGTGTGCTGTGAGCGTAGTGAAAAACAAAAACTGCTTGTGTAGACTCCACAATTTTTTAAGAAGTGAAATGTGAGATAATAGTTCCTCGAAGATGTCCTCAGTCAACAGTTAGGTGGGTGGATTGTCACTGACGTCTCGTTGGCAGTCGATACACGGATGGGTGACCGTTATTGATATTTCAACGGCAGCCAATACTGTAAGTTATTAAACGTTACGTTTGACACTACTGACGGTACACTTTAGTAACGTCTTCAGTTCGAAGGTACCAATGAATTGAAGCTACAGGACGTCCATTTCCGTTACTTTCTGTTCAGCTGCACGTTCGCCCCGGGGAGAAAGCGAAACATGTGGCTTCGTAAAATCGAGGATTTATATCCCTTTCGAGCGCTTATCGCTCCCCCTTATCGCCCCAAGCAGTGTGCCGGAGCCATTTTTGTTTGCGAAAAACGAGTATGAGGAGGAGGTGCGAATAGAGAGAAGAAAAGAGAGCGCGAGATGTTCGAGTTGGTCGGATGTAGTTATCGCTCAAGGCTGAACGCAAGCACTCATTTCTGTTATATGGATGAATGGGCCGAACGAGACCTAGTTGATGGTCCCCACTGAGCAAATTTTGCCGTCCAACTTTCGCACCGGCTAAACTCTCTCTAATTAACTGAAGCTGCCCCGGGTTGAATTTAATGTACCGTATAGGTTAGAATACATACGAGTACTGATCTAAATCCCTATTTAGAAGAGTACTTTCTGCATACTAGCTAAATAAAGTAATATCTCGATTAAAACTATCTAGATAAGGGTTTAAATAAATATTATCTACTCATTGACCATCTGAGTAAGTACCATAGTGATGGAAATCTAATCTGTACGAACTATCTGTATAAATAACATTTGAATAAGTGTTATCGTAATGGGCAATCACGAATGCCATCTAGATGAGTATCATGTCGATTAACATCATCCAGACAAGGCATAATCCTATCATCCAGATTTGCATCTAGATGTGTAGCGACGATTACGAACCCGATATGCAGCCCTTACATCCATGAAAATTCAGTTGTGTACTATCTAAATTGCAACAATCCAGATAACTACTACCTGGACAGATATCATCTAGATTAGTGAGACTTTCATGTGTGCCATCGGAGCTGGCACCGTTGATATCTAAAACCTTGTGCTGGCGGTTATCTAGATTCTTGTAGGATTATCTAGATATATCTAGGATTCATCTAGATACATCTAGAATTCATCTAGTTTAGATGTTCAGGTGGAAGTTATCTAGACACTTCATAGATATGAAGATAACATTCTCTTGAATATCTAGACTAGATGAATCACGTACCGAAGATGCACGATCCAGAATCGTGGCATTCAGAAACGTTCTGTATAGATATGTGCCATCTAGATAACATGCAATTTGATCTTCTCAGCTGGTTGTTCCCGTTCGAACTCATTTTGTTTTCAGAGAAACTTGGTCGTTAGAAAATACCGAGTCCTCATTTTCGCTCCCTCGATCCTATTGAGAATTTTCTCTTCTTGTCTCCACAGTCCTCCGGGAAAAATAAATATTGATGGCCGATAGATTAAATCGCCGGAACGTGCAAGCAGTGGGCATTATTATTGGTCCGATGGACTCTGGGAACTATGATACTTTACTCTGTGTTTTCCAGGCGGTGAGACCGGGTCAAGGGGATCGTAGGACGCTCGAAGCTTTTCTCCCTCCTCCTTTCTGGTTTTTCATCATCGTTCTCCGTCGATGGTTACGATCTCTCAGCGATGCTATTTCCATCGGAAAATGGTGTCCTACGGCGACTTTGCTACTACCAAGCGTCTTTGGCGACGATAAAAAGACTCTCGGAAAACGATCTTCTTTTCATCCACACTCCAACGTTATCGGTACCTTTTGAATTTCATAGGTAGAACTTCCCGTGTCGAGTCCTCCGCCCCAGTACTCGATTTAGTGAATCCGAGAAATTCAACAGGCCCGTATCGGTGCCGGTTTTTCGCTGGATTTTCTCTGATTCGGTGGTGTAGCGAAAAAACATGATGTAGATTGGAAGGACTAAAATGAGTTACAATTGGGTAATCGACGGATGCTGGACGAAAGATAAAACGACATGTTTTGCAGAAGTCCGAAAATCGAGGCTAGAGGCAACAAACGTAAGTTCTTTTCGTTTTCATAGTGTATCCGGGAAGAGCGTGTACGGCGAAACTCGAAAACTATTTGAGATGGGTCATTGAACAAAAGTGTACACATAGTAGGCGACATAACTTTCTATGTTTTCTTGTAAGCAAGTGGTTCAGTAGCCCCTATTAGCGATAGTCGTCTGGTATCTTCAAGGCACATTTTTCAATAATATGTGCTCAGATGAAGCTTAGTTCAAAAAAATTGTGTTCTCCCGATGGAGAGCCAGCGAGAAAAAAAAGTGACCGTACATGCTGTTTTCCAAACAGCTGCACATCACGTGCCACGTCGTAGATAGTATCTGGCTTGTCGCTGAAAGCAGATTACACGTATATTCCATTTCCAGACTATCATTATCTTTCCTACCCATTCACTTTCTCTCTTTGCT